>JAVJIX010000066.1:2762500-3015000 GCA_036785185.1 Paratrypauchen microcephalus | reverse complement strand
GTGAAGCTAACTCTAGGCTCTGCTCTGTCTAAAGCTCAAGATAGACTTTAATTTGAGTTTTATTTGATCACAATCTAACAAGTAAGAGTTGATTCAGGTGGAATTACAAAAGGTGAGGTGGTGAGCTGTTAAACAAGTCTCTCCCACATAAAATTACAATCAGAAATTAGCCTGCAGTTAGCCAGCAAACTGTTTTTCACTTTCATCTTGTGTGTCCATCCATCCATTTTCTTCCACTTATCTGGGGCCGGGTCCAGTCTAAGCAGGGACTCCGAAGCCGTTTCCCAATTCAGAGAGCGCACGGTTCGGAGCGTGCTTGGAGGGGGATGTGCGTCATATCCGGCACGACAACTGCTCTTCCATTTCGTTTTTGTCCCATGCACAGTTAAGATGCGGTCCGAACAGCAGTCGTTTCCATGGAAATCGGGGCGTGGACCAAGCGTGCAAACATGCACGCTTTGCACACTCAAAAGCCCCAGCATGCACAGTGCTGCAGGATATATGACTACAAAGATGGACTCGCCAGCAACATCGCCATGTGACAGTTGCGACTTCACTATAAAATGTGTGTACTGGTTCACCTCACCTACAACTATGCTACATGAAACTCTTCATAAACTACGCTAAACATGTGTGACGGTAGCTGTAACGGCATAGTTCACGGCACCTGTATTACCGTTCACATGCTTTTCCCCTTACACTTCTATATTTCCTTTGCTGTTGTAATGCTGGATATTCTACAGTACAACTATGTCCCAATTCGAAGTATTACTAGTCGCAATAGAATAATATTTTTGTCTTTAGGGAACAAGGAGCAGACCACCCGACTCATTGAGCTGAGGCGGGACCTGTTCCATTTCGCAGACGCCCATGTGGTCCACGGACTGCACTCAGGGCTGAGCGAGTATGCACCGCCTCGACTGCAGGCTGAGACCACGCTCCGAACCGTGCACTCTCTGAATTGGGAAACGACTCAAGACTTCCTTCACCCGGACACTTCCTCCAGCTCCTCCGTGGGTACCCGAAGGCGTTCCCAGGCCAGCCGAGAGACATAGTCCCTCCAGCATGTCCAGGGTCTTCCCTGGGGCCTCCTCCTGGTGGGACATGGCCGGAACACCTCCCGAGGGAGGCGCCCAGGAGGCATCCGGAACAGATGCCCGAGCCACCTCGGCTGGCTCCTCTAGACGTGGAGGAGCAGTGGCTCTACTCTGAGTCCCTCCTGTGTGACTGAGCTCCTCACCCTATTTCTAAGGAAGCGCCCAGCCACTCTGCGGAGGAAACTCATTTCTGCTGCTTGTATCGGTCATTACCCAAAGCTCATGACCATAGCTTCTCATCATTTTGTGTGTTTCAAATGTAAAACACAATGTAATTTAACTTTTAAAGGTCTTATATTACATCAAATGGACTGCTGTGAGCTTTAAGTCATGTTAGAATGTTAGAACATACATGTTAGAACATACAGTAGCTGGTGTTGTGTTTTGATTCATAGTCTCTTATCTCAGAAAATCTCAAAATGCTCTGTTCCACCTTGTGATGTCGTGAAGCAGTAGTTTTCAAGTTAACAGCTCATTTTCCCTTTAGTTCAGGGTTTCTAGTGAAGGTGTTTGGAGTTTAAAAATGCAGTACTACCAACATGTTTGTACTGCAAACATCATTATAATATAGATCACGTCATTGACCTTTAAAAACATTCCCCCGATCAATATGAATAATAAAGCATTGTACTTTCCCATTTTATCTAAACTTCTTAAACCTCCAGGAGCAGAAAGCACTTAGTCCTATAAGATAACAGTGTTTTGAATGTGGATTGGCCTGGAGCTGTACAAAACCATTATTTACCGTTGATCTGTTCAGACAAAACTCAAGTGCAACACAACACCTCTGACACCTACCACCAACAAAATTATGATAAGTCAAAAATAACCACCAAATTAGATCCATCAACAATGTTATTAGTAATACAATCTCAACACGTCTTTCTTTGTCATGTCCGCTCTCGTCCGGGCCTGGAGCTGTGTTCACGGAATCATCTGATGTTTCTTGATGCAAAACCACAAGAATTCTGCCATCGGGGATCAATAAAGTTCCATATTATTTTGACATTAGCAACACCACGAGATACAGTTTCCCAGAGAGACGTAATGTGATGGGACATGTTCAACAGTGAGCTGACAGGCCAGAGTGAAGGAGCCAACAGCAACGGAGAAAATGTATTGACGATAGCAGGAATGGGAAAAGGAGATGGGTTTTCGGTTATATAAGGAGACAGTGATGGCACCTGCAGTCTAAAATCAAGCTGAAATAAATGGTATTTTAACTCTTTCATGCATTCATTATGATAGCCTTTTTTAAATCACTTCAATTTCTTTCAAACATGTATTCCTCAAGGAGTTGGTGACATGTCCACTAGGGTGGACAACGTGCATTTGAACAACGAATGAAACGTGTTTGTAAAAAAATATATATATTAAAAAGAAATATTGTACACACTGTAAAACACGTTTTTGTTTGCTCTTTAACATATTCCAAAACTGTTAAATGTATTGCAAAAACATTTAATGAGAGGCAGATGTAATTTGTTTTTCGTGTGCAGGCAGATTCATGGCATGTGTTTGCATTTCTTTCTTCAGCGAGCCTGGGCCAGTGCAAACTTTATCTCAGGGGGTGCTTGGACACTGCTCTGCGTTCAAAGGAGGTGGGGTGGCACTGGGTCTTCCTCGTCTTGGTACCTGGATGGAAGTTGCATTTATTAGCACACGAGCTACAGACGTCTGGAAATGCAGACGATCTTTCTTGTCCAATTCGCCCATTCTGTAAATGTGGCAGGCATTCACAGCGCTCATGTCCAAGAAGTGGAAGAACACTTGGAGCTTCCATTGTTTGTTTTTGTGTCTGTGGGGATACAATGCAACACATTGGTCCATGGGATCTACCCATCCCCAATGGGTGCTTTGCCAGTTTCCATACAAGATAACCTTTTTCCGCTAAAAACACACTGCACTGATGTACTTAAAGATGAATTAACATTTAACCAGACAAAAATAAACTTCTTTGAAGCACACATAGTACAGTCTAAATAACTCCAGCCATAACAATGAACATGCCTACCACTACTTATGAGCCTAATACTATGTCAAACATTCTTTCAAATGTACTTAAAGGAGAATTAACGTTTTTTACAATCTGAGCCTTATTTTGGTAATAAAACAAGTTGTTTTACTCACCCATAGCACTTTGGTGTCATATGGAGCACTTTCGGAGATGTTTTAGATTAGTGATATCCGTAATGTGAGTTCTCGGGGCACATGTTTCCTGTCTCCAAATAACACAAACTTTAGCACTTTTCAAATCATAGAAGCTCGATGTCTTAGTCTACACTTTCGTTTGAGTCAAAAGTGGCCTGTAATCCGAGATTTATCCATAGTTTCGAGTAGATGAGGAGGACAGTGCACATGTGCGGAGTCACAGCTTATTTCACTCTCAGCTCCCGGGACCCAAACATGAAACGCAAAGCTGTAAATTATGGATAAATCTCAGATTACAGGCCACTTTTGACTCAAACAAAAGTGTAGACTAAGACATTGAGCTTCTATGATTTGAAAAGTGCTAAAATTTGTGTTATTTGGAGACCGCTCAGGGCATATATTATATGCCCCAAGAACTCGCGTTACAGATATCGCAAATCTAAAACATCTCCGGAAGTGCTCCATATGATACCAAAGTGCTATGGGTGACTAAAACAACTTGTTTTATTACCGAAATAAGGCTCAGATTGTAAAAAACGTGAATTCTCCTTTGAGTACATTTGAAAGAATGTTTGACATAGTATTAGGCTCATAAGTAGTGGTAGGCATGTTCATTGTTATGGCTGGAGTTATTTAGACTGTGCTATGTGTGCTTCAAAGAAGTTTATTTTTCTCTGGTTAAATGTTTTGCAATACATTTAAATAATAATTTTATCAGTATTATTTACTTGTGTTATGATCAGTGGTGAAGAAGTACTCAGTTTTGTTAATTACGTAAAAGTACAAACAAAGGAAAAAACAAAAACAACCAAACAAACACTCAAGTAAAAGTAAAAATATCACATGTATTAAGTATTAAGTAGTATTAAAGTGCCTGTTTTGGACTTAAAGTGTAAAAGTAAAAGTATTTCACACATACTGTATTTTGAGATCTAATAAATCTTCAAGTTTTTTTTCCCTAGCTGTTTTTATTATTATCTTTGTTTGCTCAAACTATGAAGGTTGGTTAAATAAACCCCTCAGCTTTTTCAGCAGGTCTCAAACAATAATAAAAATACTTAAACTTTTCAGTTCTGTTAAAAAATGTAGTGGAGTAAAAAGTACAGATACCTGCTCTCAGATGTAGTGAAGTAATAGTATCAGCTTATTAAAATTGCAGTTGGAGAGGTGACAGTCAGCAAACCACAAAACTGTTTTAAAGTAATAAAAAGTTTTTCTTTACATTCCTTCTTTAACTTGTTATTATGAGAAAACTGGCAAACCCTGTAGTTTAGACCTCTACAAAGATGTTCTGATTCCTGTAGGCACTGCTCTGTCTGCGGCTCTGTTAGAGTTTAACTGGAGCTTTATTTGAACAGAAAGAACTGATTTAGCTGGAACTAAAACAGGTGATCTGATTTTTACAGCAAACAAGTCTCTCAAATATAACATTACATTCACAAGCAAGTTACCACATTCGCCAACAGTTTTTCAGTTAGTCACTCTCAGGTTTTTTTTGTGTTGAAATTAAAATTTTAAATCAATCTTGTATCTTTTGAGGTTTTAGACCATCTTAAAACATTTTTGACTGTGTTCGCTAATGTGCGCGGTGTGTCCATGGTAACCGCTGACCTTTCCACCATAGAGATACTTGTAGAACACCCCCCAACTCGATGTCACTGCAAAGTAATCAATACAGTTTGTATTCCAGTCTCAAATGTAGATGCTCCAGGCCAATGTTCCCCCTAATTTTTAATGTGTCTGAGCAAACACACTAACTCCCTGAGCGTTCCTTGGACCCCTGTGAGCGACATCCGACATGCACACTGTGGCCACACCAGTATCACACCTGAGATCATCACAAGTTACAGCTTATTCATCAAATTACTGCAGTTATTTGCGTTAGATTACTTTTAATTTAACTGATTTTTTTGGTCCACTTAGAATGACAAAGAGAAAAATCTGTTCATGAGCTTTGTATATGTTGCATGTCAGTGAAACATTAAACAGTACAATATTTTGGAAAAATAACCTCAAATAATTAAAATAACTTCAAATAAAAAAACTGCGGGCTACGGCCCATAAATGAGCAGTGTATTAATCTGTAAAATTACATTAAGAGATTTTTTTAGCTTGATAAATATAGCCTGCATATAGCTGCAGATTTTTTTATGGATTGTAGGACCTATAGGCCATAAGATGGGTAATCTTTCCCAAAATAATGATCACCAAAATAAGTATAAATTATTATCACTTTATATCTTGTTTTTTAATTATTAGCCTATTTCAGTAATTTTGCATGAGTGACAGCGCTCTGTGGTAATGCTCTGGGGAGAGGATTCACACTTTGAGAAAGTCCCATCTTTTTGGCTCACAAAAAACTCTGAAAACAAAGTAAACAGGGGAAGATTACATTATGGCTCTACCTGTCTCCTCTTCCTGTGTTCTTCCCTCCATGATCTGCCGCTCTCACAGCGGAGATGTGCAACTACAACTACTGAAGGAAGCTAGAGAAACGCGGTGGAAATGTGTCTGTAGTTGGCTTCTCCCTGACGCGTGTCACATTCACATGTGCATCTATCAGATTGGTCGTTCCGTGCGTCTAACCAGCGCTTTGTTTGTCAGTTGAGGATAGATTTTATTTTATGCGCTGCACGCACCTAGAGGGAGCTCTGGTTAGCATTAGTGTATCTTAACTCCGCTGCACTGTTATTACTGTTATAGTGTGTATGGGCAGGGCACGTACACAAGTACTGTCAATGCCATGATTGGCTGCGTAGCGTAAGTGAATCGTACCGTATGATTGGCTGGGCACCTGTCACTCACTGACTTACAGCAAAATGATACAGAAAAAAATATAGAATTCATTTACAGTGCGCTGCATAAGGTTTTCTTGTGCGCTGAGAATGTGCGAGCAGTGCGCAACTGCGCAGGCGCACAGCTTAGAGGGAACACTGCTCCAGACTGTGTTAAAAATGTGAACTTTGAAGAGAAGACTTCTAATCAAACTTATAGAACAAAAATTCAATTAGATGTGTTTCCAAAATAGTTCAGCTTTACTTTACAGATTAAATATTGGCAGTTAGTGATACTCTACAGAAATGGCTTTGAATAAAATTATTAAAAGATGGATCGACTGTGCCAACATGGTGTCAGTAGAAAACTATAGAATATTATGCTAATGGGAAAATGCTTTTAGCCAAAATCTCTATTCAATTTTTGGGTTTACTAAAATGTATCCACAAATGATAAATGAAACCAATAAAATTTACTAATTAATAACAATGATTTTACCAACCACATATATATAAATATATTTTCATTTTAATAGCTTTAACAATGCACTTGTGTTGTGTTGTGTGCTTCTGTTGCCATGAAGAAGCCTAAAATTTTAGAATGTTGACTGTTTTATTTTAGGTGACACTTTTGTTACTTTTGCTAACATGTTAACTACCACAAAACATTTTTCTTACCCAAACCTTAACAACTTTCCTTACCTTTCCTAAAACACTATGTAACTTTTCGGTTAGGGGTCAGTCACCTTCTTGTTTCTATGGATATTCCACAATATGACAATGGCCACATTTACATGATGTTTGTTAATTCCAGATTAATTGTTCCAAATTAAATAGTTTGAAATTAAATGGAAAAAGGTGGCTTGCTCTCTCCGGGTGGGTGGGGAGTCCTTGCCTCAAAAGGAGGAGTTCAAGTATCTTGGGGTCTTGTTCACGAGTGAGGGGAGGATGGAGCGTGAGATTGACAGGCGGATCGGTGCAGCGTCGGCAGTGATGCGGCAGCTGTACCGGATCGTTGTGGTGAAGAGGGAGCTGAGCCAAAAGGCGAAGCTCTCGATTTACCGTCAATCTACGTTCCTCCCCTCACCTATGGTCATGAGCTCTGGGTAATGACCGAAAGGACGAGATCGCGGATACAAGCAGCCAAAATGAGTTTCCTCCGCAGAGATAGGGTGAGGAGCTCGGAGTAGAGCTGCTGCTCCTCCGCGTCAAGACGAGCAGCTAAGGCGGCTCGGGCATCTGTTTCAGATGCCTCCTGCACGCCTCCCTTGGGAGTTGTTCAGGGCATGTCCCACTGGGAGGAGGCCCCGGGGAAGACCCAGGACATGCTGGAGGGACTATGTCTGTCGGCTAGACTGGGAACGCCCCCGGAGGAGCTGGAGGAAGTGTCCGGGGTGAAGGAAGTCTGGGAGTCCCTGCTTAGACTGTTGCCCCCGTGACCCAGCCCCGAATAAGCAGAAGAAAATGGATGGATGGATGGAAATTAAATCATTCTCCTTCGAGTTTACATGGACATAATATTTCCGAATTGAGGTTTACATGGAAAACACGTTAAATCGGCTTTATTTAATTCCGCTCAGTGTCTGGGTGTCGGGAAGGGTTCTGATAGGACAGAGACACGAATGTATTTACGTTTACCGGAATAAAACACACAATCAGCTGCTACCGGCTTTTTGTCATCTCAGTTTGGTTAGTGTTTTGTTTTCTGCCATGCAATCTTTTCATTATCTGTAGTTCTTCCAGTGCACTTATTAAAATAAATGTTTCGCTTCGAGACCAACATTTGCTCTGGCCCGCCATCTCCCCAACGAGCATGCGGCAAACGACTGGAATTATTTTTAAGCGGAGTAAATGTTCACATGATCAAGGAATAAATTAAAATTTAAAATCAGAATAAACCACCCACTTAAGTTTAATTCGGAATAATCATTTTCATTAGGAATTAAGTGTTTACATGGTCTTTTAAAATGATTATTTTTTATTCAGAATTTAATTATTTTAATCGTAATTAAAGCTCTCATTAAACTGAGTGACTTTACATGGATTCAATTACAGGTGGTTTTACAGGTGCTTAAAAATGCCTAGAAAAACAGGCATTCCGATTATTACATAATTTGATGCATCTTACTTCATATATTTGATGTCTTCTGTGTGTATCTAAAATGTAGAAAGGAGTAAGAAAAACCTTTGACTGGTGCTGTATATCATATGTACTGCACTATACGTCTTATCAGGCTACACGGTACTTGACTTTGTTCTCGTTTGTTTTCACTCAGCGTACAGACCCCTCTCCTCGCTCCATTATCTCTGTGTGGATACAGAGCGGTATTGTTGTATCAGTCGAGGAAATCCCGCGAGCACGAACGGCAGGTGTGTGCACGCTCGCAGCAGGAGGTCCGTCTCTCGGTGCACTCCGGAACTCCACTTTAAAGCTTTCTAGGTCCAATATAGTCTGGTAGAACATCAACAATCCTCTATGCCCTTGTTTATTTATTTATTTATACCCCGACTGCGCCCGGCGTTTTCTGTGCTCTGAGCCGAGAAAACGCCAGCGGATATAAAGCAAATATCCAGGAACACGATATAAAAAACATAGAAACAGGAAACAGTGGCAGTATGCTCCCTCAGACATGATGGAAAAGTGATGGAAAAAAAATTCACACTGAGGGTGTTATTCATATGGAAGCCCATTTCCGCCAGTAAAAAAAAAAAAAGTTGGTCACACTACTCGGAGTTGGGAGGAGTTCGGAGAGGCCATGGAGGAGGACTATCGGACGGCCTCAAAGAAATTCTGGCAAACCGTCCGGCGCCTCAGGAGGGGGAAGCAGTGCTTCACAAACACTGTTTACAGTGGGGGTGGGGAGCTGTTGACCTCGACTGGGGATGTTGTCGGACGGTGGAAGGAATACTTTGAGGATCTCCTCAATCCCGCCGTCATGTCTTCCGAGGAGGAAGCAGAGGCTGGGGACTCGGGGTCGGACTCACTCATCACCCTGGCTGAAGTCACTGAGGTGGTTGGAAAGCTCCTCGGTGGCAAGGCCCCGGGGGTGGATGAGATCCGTCCTGAGTATCTCAAGTCGCTGGATGTTGTAGGGCTGTCTTGGCTGACACGTCTCTGCAACACCGCGTGGCGGTCGGGGACAGTACCTCTGGAGTGGCAGACCGGGGTGGTGGTCCCTCTGTTTAAGAAGGGGGACCGGAGGGTGTGTTCCAACTATCGGGGAATCACACTCCTCAGCCTTCCCGGTAAGGTCTATTCCAGGGTGCTGGAGAGGAGAATTTGACCGATAGTCGAACCTCGGATTCAGGAGGAGCAGTGTGGTTTTCGTCCCGGCCGGGGAACACTGGACCAGCTCTATACTCTCCATCGGGTGCTCGAGGGTGCATGGGAGTTTGCCCAACCAGTCCACATGTGCTTTGTGGATCTGGAGAAGGCATTCGACCGTGTCCCTCGTGGGGTCCTGTGGAGGGTGCTCTGGGAGTACGGGGTTCGGGGCCCTTTGTTAAGGGGTGTTCGATCCCTGTATGACCGGAGCAGGAGCTGTGTTCGCATTGCCGGTAGTAAGTCGGACCTGTTTCCGGTGCATGTTGGACTCCGCCAGGGCTGCCCTTTGTCACCGGTTCTGTTCATTATATTTATGGACAGAATTTCTAGGCGCAGTCAGGGGCCGGAGGGGATCCGGTTTGGGAACCACAGGATCTCATCTCTGCTGTTTGCGGATGATGTTGTCCTGATGGCTTCATCAAACCGGGACCTCCAATGTGCACTGAGGCGGTTCGCAGCCGAGTGTGAAGCGGCTGGGATGAAAATCAGTTCCTCCAAATCCGAGGCCATGGTTCTCGACCGGAAAAAGGTGGTTTGCCCTCTCTGGGTGGGTGGGGAGTCCTTGCCTCAAGTGGAGGAGTTCAAGTATCTTGGGGTCTTGTTCACGAGTGAGGGGAGGATGGAGCGTGAGATTGACAGGCGGATCGGTGCAGCGTCGGCAGTGATGCGGTCGTTGTACCGGACCGTTGTGGTGAAGAGGGAGCTGAGCCAAAAGGCGAAGCTCTCAATTTACCGGTCAATCTACGTTCCTACCCTCACCTATGGCCATGAGCTTTGGGTAATGACCGAAAGGACGAGATCGCGGATACAAGCGGCCGAAATGAGTTTCCTCCGCAGAGTGGCTGGGCGCACCCTTAGAGATAGGGTGAGGAGCTTGGCCACACGGGAGGAGCTCGGAGTAGAGCTGCTGCTTCTCCACGTGGAGAGGAGCCAGCTGAGGTGGCTCGGGCATCTGTTCCGGATGCCTCCTGGACGCCTCCCTCGGGAGGTGTTCCGGGCATGTCCCACCGGGAGGAGGCCCCGGGGAAGACCCAGGACCCGCTGGAGGGACTATGTCTCCCGGCTGGGCTGGGAACGCCTTGGGGTCCCCCCGGAGGAGCTGGAGGAAGTGTCCGGGGTGAAGGAAGTCTGGAGGTCCCTGCTTAGACTGTTGCCCCCGCGACCCGGCCCCGGATAAGCGGAAGAAAATGGATGGATGGATGGATACACGTTATTCGCGTGTACAGTGGTACCTCACCTTACGAAATTAATTCGTTCCAGAAGTGGTTTCGTAACGTGAATTTTTCATAAGTTGAGTAGCTATTTCAATGGAAAGGTTCCAAGGTTGTTGTTTTTTTATAGTGTAAATTTTGTTTTATAGTGTAACATTTGTGTTCTGCGTCCTGATTGGAATAAACCAGGTCTAAACCAGGTCTAAACCTGGACTGGACCTGGACTAAACCAGGATTATCCTGGGACATGGCAGTGCCGTTGGAGGAGCGCGTTGCTCGTGTCTCCGCTCTCCTTGTGCATTCCGCGCTAGAGCTAAGAGGCCGAGAAAGACACTCTTTCAGCGGGAATAAGAGCGGGGCGGGCTCTGGTTCTATCTGACCTCCAGAGCCGGGGGGCTGACACTGTGAGCTAACAGGACGAGAAAGGTGCTCTATCGGCGGGCAAGACCGCGGGGTCTCGCTCGGGGCGGGCTCTGCTTCTATGTGACTTCCAGGTCTAGACCAGAACTAAACCAGCTCGGCCCCGAGGGGGAGGCACGGCCCGGGCGCCACGGCTCCATCCCGCGCCGTGTCAAGGTCGCTTTTTGATCCTTCGATGTCGGCTCTTCCTATCATTGTGAAGCAGAATTCACCAAGCGTTGGATTGTTCACTCACTAAGGGAACGTGAGCGGGGTTTAGACCGTCGTGAGACAGGTTAGTTTTACCCTATTGATGTGTTGTTGTGTCTCCGCTCCCCTCGCGCGTTCGGGCGAGCCGTGTCCCCCCCCCCACGCTTCACTATCAACACATTCCGTTGAAAATCTATGAAAGTTCGAGTGTTCAAATGAGAGAGAAATGTGAGGAAAGCCCAACTCCAGTCTGAGAAAAGCGTAGAATGTGTGTGGTGAGGCATTTACAGCCCTAAAACATGTAGAACAATTGCAAAATACAAAGTTGTCCTACCTCGTGGACCTCTCCCACTGCGGGCCACCTCTGGAACCGAACCCGTGTGTGTTGATAAAGTGTATTTACGTTTCGGGGCGCGCATCTGAGCGCGCATCTGAGCGCGCATTAATTGAATTTTTGAGATTTCGTGTTTCGTAACTTGAATTTTCTTTCGTATCTAGATCTATCGTATCTAAATTTAACGTGAAGGCGTTTCGTAACTTGGATTTTTCGTTTGTAGAGTCTTTCGTAAGGTGAGGTACCACCGTATATCCAAAATATGCATGACGACACGTTATTCGCATGGATTAATTTTATTCGCGTGGATTAATTTCTTGTGAATACACGTTATTTTGTCCTCTTTCTTACTCCATATTTAAACTATATTATGCAAAATGACCTGTTACCTCATAACAAACATACCTTAAAGCCACAGTGTGTAGGATTCGTGGCGCATAGGTGGATAGTGGCTATTGCACTTCCTCTTTTGGCTACGGCAGACCTCGAGGGTCACCCAGGCGCGCCGTAACGCGGACAGCTCGTGTACCCGCGCGGACCCGCCGCTGTGCGAGCCCTCACCGACAACTACGGTATAAATAAAACACGGTCCCGTTCACTGTTTTTTTTTTCTTTTCGCATAAAAGCACACATTCCCAATCGTCTACCATGACACTCTACACATCAAATGAAACCTTACAGTCTCCTCTTTTTGACTATGCAATTCATTTCCCGGCACAACAATCACTCCCCGAGCACATGGGGCTTTTATACGGAAAAGCACAAAACGAGGTTTGTTACTTAGCTTACCTTTGAAGGCTCTGGACAGGTCAAACTCAGTATTTCACCGTAAGCTTGGTCTCAATCTGTCCGTAAGGATCCAGCGAATAAAATCCAGTAAAACAATTTTGTCCAAAACACACGTTAGATCCATTACGACGTGTGATCCGGCAACATGCTTGTCGTTGTTTACCCAAAACCACGAGCCTTGCCGAAGGCGAAAGCAAAGCCCAAATGTCCTTCTGCGGCTCTCGTATTCAAAATGGCTGCCTCTGCATGGGGAAGATCCCCCTTTTATGTGACTATATCTAAGTCCAACAGAATACTTTGATTTCATGATGGAAGTGAAAAGGCTTGGAAAACAATGTATTTTTGAATGGGTATCTTCAATTTCAGTAATTAACGGGTAAAAATCTTGCACACTGTCCCTTTAAGTTGTGTTTTGTTTCATTCACACGTGTGAGTACTGAAATGCAGTGGTAGTTTTAAGGTTAATAGCTATATTAAACACAATTTAATAAAAAGTCTACAATATCTACTGGTGCACCAAGGAGTAAAGCAGTTTAATGAAGCTAAAACAATAGCTGTAACTTCAATGTTGGGCAAGTCCAGGGCTGAATTGAGTCAAATGATTCTAGTGAAGGTGCACAGAGCAATGGACCATCATGTACTATTGATCTACTACTATACAATTACACAAAAACACATCTTAAATCAATTATTTTTGTTCAAGTTTATCGTTTTTTTACTGCTGAAATAATCACAGAAAATACTACATAGTGCGCAGATATAATGAGGACCCCCCCCCGTACCTGATCGCAGTACTGGGACTTGGCCACCGACAGCAGCAGTTTGAGGATGGGCTGGGACTGAGACACCAGAGGAGAGACGGCGTGGATCACTGCAGTGAACTTCGGGAACGGTCTAATACCTGGAAGACACACACAGATAGCGCAGGGTCAATTATCACGTTTTATCAATAGTTTTTCCTCATCTGACAAATGGCAAAATACATGCAAGTGACTATATTACAGGTTTCACAAGACCTTACGTTTGCTTCTTTTCTGTTTATTTAAATTTTACAGCCCAAAGAAGTGGGACTGTCATATAATTTGACCAGTTTTATACAAAGGAACAATGCAATACAAAAGAAAAAACATGTTTTTCAATCTTTTTATGCAATATATTATAAGGAATATATCAACCAAGAGTCACTAAGTACAGTTTCCATGTAGAAGTTATTAGTTTGTCTGGAATGCTCACAGTATCCATCTTTTATTCATCCATATACACTTTTTTTTTTTATTGGTGGAAAAAATACCCTGATTATCATGCACTCTGTCCCCAAAACTCAACTATTGGGGTTGCTAACTGTGTCACTGCCCTGTCTGAAGCTCCTTTAGACTTTAAAAATAATAAGAATAAAATAATAATAATAATTTATCTGAAACTACAACAGATAATCTGATTTATCCTGCCAAACAAACGTTTAAACAGGACCATGAACGCTGATATTGATCACAGGTTCCTGAAAATGTGTTGTTTAAATCCATTTAGTATTTTTTCTTGAGTTTTCAGACTGTTTATAAACTTTTATGACAGTGTTTGATTGTGTCACCATGGTAACTGTTTCACCCCCAGGCACGATGTCACTGCTAAGTACCAGTAGTAGATGCAATTATAAAAACTAGGATGTTACACTCGTAAAAATACCAAAGCAAAAACCTTGAATACAAATGCTGAATGCTGAATACTTAATATCAGCTTGAGAATACACAGCCGTGACAGTGAAGAGAGCAGAGTACTTGATGTACAGGCCAGATTCACACTTAGCCTTGTACTTTTTGGAGTGAGTTTGAGCATCTTCAAAGGGCTTAATACCGTAGTGAAGGCTGACGCTCTGCTATCGGCTTCACTAATAAGGAAACATGAAAACCAAAGCATGTGTGTGTGTCTGGAGAGGCTTTTGTTTACTGCATAATTGAGATAGTGAACCAAATAGTATCTGCTGCTCCATACACACTTTCCTATTGATTGATAAGGGCTACATTATGTTATTAAAGCTATAGCAGAGGATTTGAAGGACTTTGTTGTTAAGCCCCTTAAGAGTTACTTTTGTAAATTGGCGTTTTAAAGAAATACATTTTCAATTGGCTTCAGCAAAGTAAAACTACTATACTCTGTGGCAAGTACTGCGTTCTTTCTCTTTTGCTTTATTTTAATATCTAATGAAGTGAAAATAGAGTTGTACAAATACTGCTGCTATTACTACAACTGCTGCTACTACAACTCCTACTACTGCTACTTCTGCTGATACTACTGCTACTGCTGCTACTTTTGCAACTACTACTACTACTACTACTCCTACTACTACTACTACTACTCCGACTACTACTACTACTACTACTACTACTACAAAAAAGTAAAAATACTTAAAGGTCCCATGGCATGAAATTTTCACTTTCTGAGGTTTTTGAACGTTAATGTGAGCTCCCCTACCCTGTTTAGGCCCCCCATGGTTAAAAGTTGCGAAATGTCTAAACTGAGCATTTGCGATCCTTTTCTGCGTTACAAAAAATCGGAGCTCAAACGGGCGATTTTGAACAAGGCACCTTATTGACGTCAGATCGAAAAAAGAAATGCAAATGCAGTTCCACCCCCGTCTGTCTGAACTCAGCGTCTCTGTAAATCACGCCCAGAGAGTTTGGACTGCGAATGCGCTAGGCAATGCGAAATGCGTTTTTTTATTTGCCTGGAGGCACGTCCGAGTGTTTCTAGGCTCGGAAGTCCTTTATCTGAGCCTCTGGACCTTTGAACAGCAGTGGTTTAATTTTATTTTATGTGGAAATGTGTTTATTTTTCAATGGAACGCTTCAAATCTCTCCCCCGTGCAAAAACACGGAAATGGATCAGCTGAGAGCTCAGAGCCGAGAGCGGAGAGTTTGGCCACGCCCCCACCCTCTACTATTGGCGAGCTCTTTTCTCCTCATTTGCATTCAAGCAACAACGCCCATTATGACCTGTTCTGAGGGAGAAAAAATACTCTTTCTCATCTTATCTCTGTTTCTCATGCACTGAGTGTTGATTTTGAAGAAGGATTCATTTACAGTATTAGGGAACCATTAAGGAGCCATATAAAAGCATCAAGAAGTACCATGTCATGGGATCTTTAAACACAACAAAATACACCAGTATGAAGCTAGTAAACATATATATACAAAGAAAGAGAAAAGAAAGAAATGTCTGAAATTAAGCAAGAAATGTGATGGGTTGGACAGTGCATTAACATTTTAATTTCCTTTTAAATCTAAAGTAGATCAACAAACTCTGATGCAGAGATGATGGTAGGAGCACAGGCTCGTCTACACCCCTCAGGGAGGTATAGGGCGACTTTGTAAACTAGCCCGTATACAGGCTTTGATGAAACCGTAAAAACGCAGAGATTGGGCACCGAGGCTGTAAACATGGAACATTTTTATCAACTGAATTTCATCAAATATTTAACTGAACATGAAGGGATGTTTAATCTTACATGTCTGTTTCCTGCCTTATACACGTGGCTCTAACAGGGTTTAAAAAGGCAGTTTTATTGCAGTACACAGAGCTGTCTTACCAAAAGTGAATATGTGTATTAATAGTCAACATTTTTGTGAGTACAGCACTCTATGGCAAGGTCAGTAGCATGTCTGAAGGTGTAAAAGTAAACAGTAGTGGCTGGAATTTGACTACCAACTCCCTGGGGCTGTTAAAGGAGAAAGAGAAAGAGAGTTTTTTACAATCTGAGCCTTATTTCGGTAATAAAACAAGTTGTTTTACTCACCCAGAGCACTTTGGTGTCATTTGGAGCAGTTTCGTAGATGTTGTGATGTAGTGGTATCCGTGAACGTGAGTGCTCGGGGCAAATATTTGCGCAAACTTTAGCACTTTTAAAATCACAGAAGATTGCTGTGTCAGCGTAGACTTTAAGTGGAGTCAAAAGCGGCCTGAAACCCGATATCCAACTCGAGACAGCAAAGGCATTCTTCTTCTTCTGTGGCCATCGACATGCAATGTCCACATAAACACCACAAGGTACTGTCTTTTCGTAGACGGGCCGTCGCTCACTCTTGTGCACTGCTCCTCAAACTGTCTCCGCTTCCTTCTAATATCTCTTCCTCTGTATACTCGATAGGGACGGCCATCTTACTCAAATAAGTCCTCTTCAATCTCAAAGTCCGAATCTTCAGCCATGTTTCGCAACAGAAAAGTTCAGAGTGGTGTTAGCTTCTTTCGGACTAGCAGTGTTTATCTGCTAAACAGCTGACTTCACGCATGCGCGGTGTCCTCTATGATGACGTCATCAAATGAAACTATAGCTGGATATTGGGTTTCAGGACGCTTTTGGCTCCACTTAAAGTCTACACTGACACAGCGATCTTCTGTGATTTGAAAAGTGCTAAAGTTTGTGTTATTTGGAGACCGCAAACCAGACCTCTCAAGTTTTGAAGTTTGGTAGGAGTGAGATTTATATTGGGGGAGCCGGGTGGTGCGTGTGTGTGTGGGGGGGACTTTTTTCCCCTGAAAACGCGCGGTGCCTGCGTTAACTAACCGATTTTCAGGGCACAGAAGCACTGTGAACGGTGGCTACAGTTTTGAACAAAATTTCAGCGTGAGAAATACCATGTGTGGCGTGTGAGCGTGTGAACATGTCGAATAGCGTGTGTCACACTCGGGAGACTTGAGAGCCCTGCCGCAAACATTTGCCCCAAGAACTCACGTCCACGGATACCTCTACACCACAAGATCTACGAAACTGCTCCATATGACACCAAAGTGCTATGGGTGAGTAAAACAACTTGTTTTATTACCAAAATAAGGCTCAGATTGTAAAAAAATGTTAATTCTCCTTTAAAGAAAGTTGTTTCTCATCCACCTATATACAACAACAAAAACGTTTATCTGACAGTTGTTTTTACATGTGCATTTTCTTTCTTTACCTAAAGGATTAATAGAACCTTTTAATTTAAAGCGGATCTACTATGTAAAATCGACTTTTCAGAGCTTTAAACCGTGTTATAGTTGTTTCCCCACCATTTGCATTCTCAAAGTTGTATTTGGACAGATTTGTATGTGTTTGAGCAATCTTTAAATGCTTATTTTCAAGACACTATTTTCCCCGTTAGACACCCACTGCTCTTCTCAAGTTCTTTCTCCAGTTTTATTTTCTTAATAATTTTGGTATAAATCCAAGGCTTGCAAGCGTGATCTGCTGCTATCCATCCAGGATGCTGACAGCTACACTGCTCTTTGTTGTGAAGTCAAGTCCCATTGGTGTTTCTTTTATTAAGTAATTTTAAAATAATATTTCAACTTAAAATGTCCACACTATAGCATAATAATCTACAGGTGTCATATAGCAGACACAAGCACAATAGGTCTTCTTATCTGAACCAATCTTATACTTTTACTACACTACATTCTTTACTATTAATTTAGGAGTTCTATCCAGTTAAACCTAGCCCTATTTATAAACAAAAGCCAACAGCGTAACAGTATTCCTCTGACATGACTAAAAGGTCTGTTGGAGTCGGCCATCTCGTCCTGTCTCTCATATCTGTGACAGGCTCTTTGTCTCGGCTGAGGCACATGAAGCCTGTCACGTCTCATCTGTTTGCACATCACTCCACCTCTTGCTCCATCAGTCAGAGAGGGGGTGATCCTTCAGCGGGACAGCCCAGAGGAGAGGGTGGGGAGGGGGTGGACGCAATTTGTCCATCGTCAAGACTGTGATTTTACATTGAAGTCTCTGCAGAAAGCCATATCTATATTTTGTCTCCATTAGCTCTTCAGCGTGTAATCCCGTAGACTACACCTCTACCGCCAGGCCGAGTACAAGTCAGATCTGTGGACAGGCGAGTGGGAATGTTTGGTATCTGTTCTTGGGGGCGACTGTGGCTCAGTGGTTAGACTGCTCATCCACCATCCTGAAGGTTGGAGGTTTGATTTCCACCTGGACCAAGTTCTGTTCTTGTATCCAAGAAACACACTTCACCCACCTTGGCTGTGACTGTGGTGTGTGTGTGTGATTGTAGGGCTGGGCGGTATATCGCTTCATACTGAATACTGGTGTTTTTGGGGCCAAGCACCGAAGGTTGTGAAATTTTGCATGCACATTCCAGCCAGTCTCCTCATTACCCACAGCAATTTATAGGCCCCCACCCCCACCCGTCTAGCGCCACCAGCAGGTCAAAGTTGCAGGAATTTTCAGGTACATTTCTGCGTTGCTAGGCAACGCCCTGCTCTTAATTGATGTGAGCTCATATCTCGGGAACCCTTCATAGGATTATTTTCAAACTTTTCACAGATGTTCGTGTCCTTCCCAGGATTCCCCACAAAAAATTACAGGGCCCCAGCTCAAACCCTCTAGCGCCACCAACAGGTCAAAATTTGAGGGACATTTCTGCTTGTAACTTTTGAACTGTAAGTCCGATTTTCAAAAACGCACGTCATCAAATTAGGCTGGGTCACTGCTTTGCCCCACATTGCTGCTTGCAGCTATATTTTTGTTGCAAATGGAAGAACAATATTACCAATGCTATTACAATCCACTTAGCCAAAGACATGGTACCACTTAGTACATGAAAAAAAAAAATACCGTCAAATACCGTGACAACGATATCATTTTGAAAAATATTGTGATATAAATTTTTGGTCATATCGCACAGCTCTAGTGGTCAGAGGTGCCAGTGGTGCAGAATGGCAGCCATGGTTTTGTCAGTCTGCCTCAGGTCAGCTGTGGCTACAAAAGTATCTTACCACCACCGAGTGCGGAGGGAATAAATAATGACTTCAGTGTAGCCTTTAACAGTAATGAAATAAATGATGGATAGATGGATGTTTAATGCCATACTGTGTAAGTTTCCAGGCAAAAAGCAGGTGCCTTACCCTCTACTAAAAAAGTCACGCCGTGCACCTTTAAATAAAACATGAATATTTTCAGCAAGGTCCAGCTGTGTAAACCGTTTCCACCACTTGGAAGTCAGACCCAGCCAAAGCCTACACCTCCTTTACCCCCAGAGCAGAGTGTGACTGACCTAGAGTGGCGTAGTAGAAAGGGAAGTCCCCCAGATATGAGGAGTACTGAGGCAGAGCGAAGAGACCTCCGGGGTGACTGTTCCACATCAGAGAGCTGCGAGACCCCTGCTCCAGCACGCGGTCCTGAATGATCTGAAAACATAACACACATTACATACAACTAAAGACAGGGAGGAGGTAAGGGTGGAGAATATGTGATATGGTCTGACTTGTGTTTACATGCACACAAATACCTTATTATTATCAGATTTCTGGAGTTGTCAGATTATTATTATTATTGGATAACCTGAGGGACCATGATCAGAACAAAATCAGATTATGCACATCAGTTTGCTGTTTACATGTCATTTTAAAGCCCTTTATTATGCTATTTTCTGATCACTGTTATAATGTTGTTTCCTCTTCAAAATCATAACTGTTTTCTTTCATTCACACGTTTAACACACAACCCCTACGTATTTAGGCTGGGTTCAAAGAGAAAACACTCTGTTCCACCTTATGATGTCATGTGGTAATACAGGAAGTGCTCCACTGTGTTTTTAAAATCCATTCACCTTCACTAGAATAATGATTCTAGTGATTCTGGATGATTTCAGTCCTGGAATTGTCAATCTCTACTGAACTAAATGCAGCTGTTAACTTGAAAACTACCACTACATGACATCACAAGGCGGAACAGAGAATTTTGAGCTTTGGAGATCTAGACAGACTAATAAACGAGGACGACTCAAACACCACTCCGGGTCTGTTTTTGATGGGGTAACAACATTCTAACACGGCTTAAAGCTCACAAGAAGCAATTTTGTGTAATATAGGACCTTTAACATTATGGCATTTAGTTTTCTATGCATAAAAATCCATCTTTTCCGTTTTGGATCATATGTTAATAACTGATCCAAAGAAATAAATAAAGAAAGAAAAAAAGGCAATAATGCTGAAATGTTATCCGATATCTGAAGCCCATTTGACTTCTTAGTAACACAATCAACACGTATAACCTGAGCAAAATAAACAACAAAAATACAAATAAAAACAAGAAAACAACTAAAACAACAAAATTCAGCACAAATATGTATTAAAATCACTACATTTGAAAATATCTGAAGCCTTGGAAGACCTCAAAATGCACAAAATACTTTTACTTTTGACTCTGTAAATGGGTACTTTAATACCTTTACTTATATAGACTATTTTCATGTGATACGTTTACTTTTACTTAAAGGTCCCATGGCATAAAATTTTCACTTTCTGAGGTTTTTGAACGTTAATGTGAGCTCCCCTACCCTGTTTAGGCCCCTCCCCATGGTTAAAAGTTGCAAAATGTCTAAACTGAGCATTTGCGATCCTTTTCCGCGTTACAAAAAATCGGAGCTCAAACGGGCGATTTTGAACAAGGCACCTTATTGACGTCAGATCTAAAAAAGAAATGCAAATGCTGTTCCACCCCCGTCTGTCTGTACTCAGCGTCTCTGTAAATCACGCCCAGAGAGTTTGGACTCCGAATGCGCTAGGCAATGCGAAATGCGTTTTTTTATTTGCCTGGAGGCACGTCCGAGTGTTTCTAGGCTCAGAAGTCCTTTATCTGAGCCTCTGGACCTTTGAACAGCAGTGGTTTAATTTTATTTTCTGTGGAAATGTGTTTATTTTTCAGTGGAACGCTTCAAATCTCTCCCCCCGTGCAAAAACACGGAAATGGATCAGCTGAGAGCTACAGCGGAGAGTGGAGCATTTGGCCACGCCCCCACCCTCTACTATTGGCCAGCTCTTTTCTCCTCATTTGCATTCAAGCAACAACGCCCATTATGACCTGTTCTGAGGGAGAAAAAATACTCTTTCTCATCTTATCTCTGTTTCTCATGCACTGAGTGTTGATTTTGAAGAAGGATTCATTTACAGTATTAGGGAACCATTAAGGAGCCATATAAAAGCATCAAGAAGTACCATGTCATGGGATCTTTAAGTATTTTTTGCTCCAGTATCTGTACTTTTACGTAAGTAAGGTTATGGGGTTACATTTAAAATCAGTTTTGCCTGTCACAGCCTTGAGACGGAACACAACACAACACAAATCCTGTGTGAAAATGTTCAATTCCTAATCATCTTTTCAAAACCAGAACTGTGTGTAGTGATAAATAAAGTACAACCATTTTTATAACAAATTAACATGTAACAAATATTGAAGGTTTTAAGCTCTTTGTAACAGCCCAGTGAACCCTCGTCTACAGAGATTGACAAAGGCAAAATGAAAAAAATATTCAATTTAATGATTTTACTGATAAATTTGCCTAGTATTTTCTAATATTGTACTTCCAGGGCCAAAGTGTACTTTCTGTATTTTTGTACTCTTCTTTTCAACTTTTTTCCACAAACTGACAAACTATACTAAATATTTACCACACGTATCCCACCAAAAGAAGTCATAATGAGAAAAGTATATTAATATAATATTCAGTTTTTGGGTTAAAAGCCATCTTGTATATCTCTTTTATCAATTTGGATTTAGTATAGTTTTTCCATTGTAATATTTGTGTCAATTTGTGTTGAAAGTAATGAGCGGTGACCAAACTGTCTAAAAGTGCAGCTTTTTGTTAACAAATAAAAAACAAAAGTAAAAACAGGAGTGAGGTGGAGACTCAAACCAAGCTCATGATGATGATTTAAATTGGAAAAAATGTGTTTACTTTGGTTGACTATAGACCAGGTCAAATTTTCTTGCAAAATATCGGTGGCATTCAGATTAAATGAAAAAATATTGAGCTCGATTGTTTCTTTCAGTAAATAGACTTACTGTATTCAAATCTGCATTTCAACAATATGCAGGCAAAATACTGCACCCACATGTATTATTATTTATTTTAGCTGCCCTAAGACCAGAGTAACTTTAGATATGCCCTCGCTCTTATAGAGGTCTGCCTTTGACTCCTGAACACAGACCTGGTGAGTTCACATTGCAGCTCAAAGACAGTACTTTTCTACTTTGAAGTAGTGAATGTCTTAACCCAATTTTCAGACACCAATGTTTCCACATAAGGGACATAACGGGATTAGTATATTTTTAGTTTATTAGTTGAAGTTTACTATTGTTCTCTTTTTTTTTTTTCATTTTTATTTATTTCTCACAGGCCCTAGGGTGGAGGCAGACTGTATCCGACCAATATTACAAATGGTCTGAATTATTATAATGCACACATTTAATTACATAATTAGAGAAGGGTTTACAGTGGTTTCCTCAGTAAAGGTGACTTGGGTTTGTTATCACACTTTTCTTGAGAGAATGATCCTGACAGTTTGTTTCTTTTACAGAGCACAAAGTAAAAAAGAGCAATATGTAAAAGAGGATGAAGATGTCGACGCTCACCGTGAAGATGACGTCACCTCTCAGAGCACAGGTTCTGTGCTGTAGTACTTGGACACTGTAAAATTCCTTCCCAAATGCCTTTGCTCTCTTTGCTTATGGAAACATTTAAAATGTTAATGAATCTTAATCTTAATCCTCTGTTGCATTATTCATTGATAATAGTTTTGTAAAAAATGAATAATTTGTTAACACCAAGAAATTATTAAAGATCCCATGACATGGTACTTTCTTGATGCTTTTATATGGTGCCTTAATGGTTCCCTAATACTGTAAATGAATCCTGCTCCAAAATCAACACTCAGTGCATGAGAAAGACACATGTACACAGTCAGAGTCAGAAAATCTCTCTGAACAACTCATTCTGGGCCTTGTTGCTTGAATGCAAATGAGAAGGACAGAGATAGGTTAGAGGAGCGGTTGGGTGGGGCAAAATGCGCCGCTGGTTCCTTGTTTTAGCGGTGCGCTGTGCACTGTCTCCCACTTCCGCATTTTAAGCGCGAAGGAAGAAAGGAGAGGCGTTTCAATGAAAAAAACACAGAAAATAGAAAATAAAATTAAACCACTGCTGTTTCAGATGTCCAGAGGCTCAGATAAAGGACTTCCGAGCCTAGAAACACTCGCACGTGCCTCCAGGCAAATAAAAAAAAACGCATTTCGCATTGCGTTGCTCATTCGCGGTCCAAACTCTCTGGGCGTGATTTACAGAGACGGTGGGTAGACATCCAGACGGGAGGTGGAGCTGCATTTTTCGATGTGACATCACATAGTTGCCTTGTCCAGAATCGCCCGTTTGAGCTGTGTTTTTTTCTAATGCAGAAAAGGACTGCAAATGCTCAGTTTAGACATTTCGCAACTTTTAACCATGGGGGGGGGGCCTAAACAGGGTAGGGGAGCTCACATTAACGTTCAAAAACCTCAGAAAGTGAAAATTTCATGCCATGGGACCTTTAACGTAACAACTCTTGTTGACACTGAAGTCAAAAAAGCTCTGTAGTTGGTTTGCTTACTATTTTAAGTTGAGTCCATTTTTTTAAACAGTGTACTGTATAACTAAAATCTGCACCTGGACAACATTTATTTAAGCGGCAGTCGTTTGTACTAAATATGATGGTCTTTAGACTGTGGTGAAAATTCTATATGTATATGTAATTCTATATATACTGCACATATGAAAACATCAGGTCTAAAGTGACTTCAGATCAGAAGTATCCCTGCTGTAATCAGGCTCTGACTATGAACAAACAGAGCGGTCAGTGAAAGGAAGGACACAGAATAATCAATGTTTCCCACTGAAATAGGTCCACTCTGCATTATGCGGTCACTGAGATACTGCCGCTGTGCCCTTGAGCAAAGCTAAATTGCTTCAGTAAAAACGACAGAGGTTTGTGGCAGTGTTTTATGGAGGCTATTGAGAGAGTGGAGGTGACAGTTGCTGTGTGGTCACCCATCAAACAGAAATATGGCCCAGCTGAGGATAAGATATGTCCAAGAGGTGGACACCAGCTTTAGAACATTGGATTTCTTATATTGTTTGTTTAGGGATTACTACAATGCAGTGTGATGGATGTGTTGTAATTTAGCAGATTTTCTAGCACTTATTATTTTTGACATCTTTTGGTATACAGTGGTCCCTCACGGGGGTTAGGTTCCAGAAATAACCTGTAATGAGTGAAATCCGCGAAGTAGGACAACTTTATATTTTACAATTATTATACATGTTTTAAGGCTGTAAATGCCTTAAAACACTGGAATTAACGTTTTCTCACATTTCTCTCTCGTTTAAACACTCAAACTTTCGTAGATTTTCAACAAAATGTATTAATAGTGAAGCGTGTGAACGCCGGCGGGGCTCCCGGAGTGGAGACATGAGTCATTGGATCCGCAGGAAGCACCGCGCTCATCCAACGGCACGTCACATCCCGGCACGCGACGCGCACCAACCCCTTGGAGAAGTGTGCATGGTCAAATCCGTGACAGAGCAGCACGACCGGCGCAAGGCCGGGGCTGCGAGCACGAGATCGAACCGCGGTGCCCGGACCATGCCTCCCCCTCAGGACCGCATCCTCTCAGCCCGAGCCACAAACCAAACACGCACAAACGAACGCAGGAGCCGCACAAACGAACGCAGGAGCCGCACGAAACCAGAAAAGAGCCGCACTGGGTGATTTAATCCTGGTTTAGACCTGGTCTAGTCCCGGTTTAGTCCAGGTCTAGACCTGGTCCAGTCCTGGTTTAGTCCAGGACCAGTCCAGGTTTAGACCTGGTTTAGACCTGGTCTAGACCTGGTTTAGTTCGGGTCTAGATCTGGTTTAGTCCACGTTTAGTCTTGGTCTAGTCCTGGTCTAGTCCCGGTCCCCCCTGCATCCCCCATCTATCAATTGGCAAAGGTCTACAGTCTCTTAGCCAATCCAATGTTCACAATCCGCGAAACAGCGAGGCCGCGAACAGTGAACCGCGATAGAGCGAGGAACCACTGTAGTCGTGAATTCCAGAAATATACAGTAGCAAAAAAAAGGTTATCAAAACACATTTTCAGAAATAGGGTTGCTACATTTATCACAACTGAATCTAAATTTAAATGGTTGTATTTAGTACAACACTTTCCAGCACAATATCCTCTAGTACAAACATGTTGTGAAATGCATAGGGTTAATACAGTGGCTCATACTAAATGTTAATATATTTGGATGTGTTTGAAATGTGAACTTTGAACAAACATAAATCATAAATCTAATCTCAATCCCAATGCTTGTCACAAAAATGTTACACCAGCAAAATATTTCGACCGTATTTTTAATGCTGAAAAATAACACTTGTTTTTTGTATGATTTTCTTGTTTATCGATGAACCTGTTGTGAACCTGAATTCTGTTTATTAGTTTATCTGTCATTAGTTCTGCATTCACTGTTGCCTTTAAAGCAGACCTATTGTGCTTGTGTCTGCTTTATAGTTCTAATCTATGACACCTCAGGATCATTATGTTATCATTTGCACATTTTAAATCACAATATTCATCTACGACTTAATAAAAAGACACGTAATTTTAGGACCCACTTTATTTCGTCTGTATATCAATGATTTTCTGTAAATGTGTCCAAATGTCAATGTCCAGCTGTATGCTAATGATGCTGTAATCTTTACACATGCCAAACAGTACAAGAAGCTTCAGAAAAGTTCACATCTGCCATGACTCATGTCCAAAAGTGGGTCAAGAGCTTAAAATTCAATATAACGAAAACTGTCTGCATGATGTTCAGTAAAGAAACAACTGTGTTTCAGCGGTCCAATGTCTTTCTGGACGGGGAGGAACTCATCCTCGTCAATGAGTTTAAATACCTGGGACTGACGTTGGACCCAGCATTGACATTTAAGAAACACATTAAGCACCTCACAAAAACTGTTAATTTCAACTTAATGAATTTTAAGTGTCTCTCAGTCTGAGGCACTCTC
Source organism: Paratrypauchen microcephalus (assembly GCA_036785185.1). Taxonomy (NCBI): domain Eukaryota; kingdom Metazoa; phylum Chordata; class Actinopteri; order Gobiiformes; family Gobiidae; genus Paratrypauchen; species Paratrypauchen microcephalus. The sequence goes on along the minus strand of JAVJIX010000066.1, from coordinate 2,988,858 downwards.
TCCCATCATCAGAGAGACTCCAACACTGACCACTTTCAAATCATATTTGAAACAGCGGCTAAAACCAGACTTGTGGACATTTTTAATCTTTAACTGCTGCTATTGTCACTTGTCATTGTTTTTGTTGTTTTTGCTGTGGTGTTACCTGCCCAGGGACTACAGATGGAAATTAGCATTTTGCGATACTTTGGCGTATTTACACAATGCAATGTTGTAGATGTTCATTAAAGGGACAGTGTGTAAGATTTTTACCTGTTAATTACTGAAATTGAAGATACCCATTCAAAAATACATTGTTTTCCAAGCCTTTTCACTTCCATCATGAAATCAAAGTATTCTTTTGGACTTAGATATAGTCACATAAAAGGGGGATCTTCCCCATATAGAGGCAGCCATTTTGAATACGAGAGCCGCAGAAGGACATTTGGGCTCATCCTTTGCCTCGGCTCCTGCTAACAGCTGCTTAGCCGCGCTGCAGATGGCTCCCCCCTTCCCCCCTCCCCTTCCCCTTCTCTCCTTCGTTCCTCTGCTCCCATATGCAGCCAGGAGCGAAGGAGAGAAGGGGAAGGGGAGGGGGGGAGGGGGAGCATGCTGCCGGATCACACATCGTAATGGATATAACACGTATTTTGGACTAAATTGTTTTACTGGATTTTATTCGCTGGATCCTTATGGACAGATTGAGACCAAGTTTATGATGAAATACAGAGTTTGACCTGTGCAAAGCCTTCAAAGGTAAGCTAAGTAAGCTAAGTTTTGTGCTTTTCTGTATAAAAGCCCCATGTGCTCGGGGAGTGATTGTTTTGCAGGGAAATGAATTGCATAGTCAAAAAGAGGAGACTGTAAGGTTTCATTTGATGTGTAGATTGTCATGAATCATGATCGGGATTGTGTGTTTTCATGCGAAAAGAAAAAAAAAAAAGTGAACGGGGGACCGTTTTATGTATACAGCGGTGCGCGGTTCGTGCGCGGGCACGCGCGATGTCGGCGGTACGTCGCGTCCGGGTGACCCTCGAGGTCTGCCGTAGCCAAAAGAGGAAGTGGAATAGCTAGTAACCACCTATGCGCCACGAATCCTACACACTGTCCCTTTAAAGGAGAATTAACATTTTTTACAATCTGAGCCTTATTTCGGTAATAAAACAAGTTGTTTTACTCACCCATAGCACTTTGGTGTCATATGGAGCACTTCCAGAGATGTTTTAGATTAGTGATAGCCGTAGCGCTAATATATGCCCCGAGCGGTCTCCAAATAACACAAACTTTAGCACTTTTCAAATCATAGACGCTCGATGTCTTAGTCTATGCTTTCGTTTGAGTCAAAAGTGGCCTGTAATCCGAGATTTATCCATAATTTACAGCTTTGCGTTTCATGTTTGGGTCCCAAGAGCTGAGAGTGAAATAAACTGTGATTCCACACATGCGCACTGCCTCTTCATCTACTCGAAACTATGGCTAAATCTCGGATTACAGGCCACTTTTGACACAAACGAAAGCGTAGACTAAGACATCGAGCTTCTATGATTTGAAAAGTGCTAAAGTTTGTGTTATTTGGAGACCGCAAACATGTGCCCCGAGAACTCACGTTACGGAGATCGCAAATCTAAAACATCTCCAGAAGTGCTCCATATGACACCAAAGTGCTATGGGTGAGTAAAACAACTTGTTTTATGACCGAAATAAGGCTCAGATTGTAAAAAACGTTAATTCTCCTTTAATATGCAGTGCACCTATTAAATAAACAAATAAATTAAAAAATTAAATCACAACACTCATCTACAGCTTAATAAAAGAAACACATCAGCTGACTACAAAGAGCTGTGTAGCTGTCCGCACCTCTAACGGATAGCTGCAGATCATACTAGCGAGTTACAAATTTTTTTATTTATTTGTTCCATCGTTGACTGACGCTGCATAAGCCTACACTAATAAATCAAGTACATAAATATAAGTACATAGCAAACTACTACAAATACTGTACAACTTTGAGAGGGGAAATGAGAAGGGAAACATCTATAACATAATCAATTATGAAAAGTCAATTTTGCATAATAAGTCTGCTTTAACGTCCAGTGTTTACAAACTGCCCACACACAGGAAAACTGTATTTCCATTTGGCGGTGTGCTGCCTGTATCCACGCCTGTGTAAACTGTAAAAGGTTAATATTATAAATCAGCCCGGGGCCCTCGCTCACTGTAGCACAATATCGACAAAATCTCATCAAAATTCATTACGAGGGGGTGGGGCTTCAGACACCTTTCTCCGCGCTCCTTGAGGCCAGTCAATAGCCATTTGCCTCGGCCCACCAGATTAACTGCAAATCCGCTCTCCTCTCTATCAAAAACAGACTTACAATGTTAAAATCCTCCGCTGTTCTTCCTCTGAGCTCTGGCAGGATATTGGGTCCGGTCCAGCTCCCTGCACCCTTTGGCCCTGTCCGTGATGGACGACTCAATCTCCCCTCACAACGGCCACAATCAACCAATTAGAGCATGATAGATAAATATGAGCACGGGCGGAGCTTTGAGGGCGGGTTTTATAGGCCGCTCTAATAGCTGTTCCAGTGTTGGATGTCTATAAAGCAGAATGAACTTGTGATTGGTCGGAATGTGCCTGCTCCCCGACGGGAAATGTAGCGTGATTGGTGGAGGTTTTCAGGCAGGTTTGGCTGCATGGGCTAGCACAGTGGAGTGGGAGTTAATAAAAAAGAGCTAGTAAAAGAAGGGATACAAGAATGAGTCTTGACGCAGTGATTAAAGCGTGCTGCTGGTTAGGTGTAATGGAAATACAGCCATTAGGGGGCGCAAGTCTGTACATATGAAGGGTTTTGACTTGAACTAGGCATATGTAAGGTGATCATTGCTGCAGTGAAGCTAAAAGAGAGAGGTGTCTTGTGTTTTTCACTTGTATTTTCCCATTCATCTAAATCAAATTAAATGTACAGTTTAGTATTAGAAATTCCCCAGATTATTGAAAAAGTGGGACTCATACAAAATACACAAATCAATATCAGCTCCCAAAGATAAGCTCTCTTGACTCTCCTCCGAAATGTTACATAGTTCAGCTTTAAAGAAGTTCACATTTAGTCTTTTTGTAGTTGATTTTAGTTTATCAGTACACCCACACAGTGATCATTTGGTTGAATAATTATTAGGGGTGTAAAGATTAACTGATAATTGGTCTGTGACCTCTGCGATCTGAGTGGACCGATCAACAGAGCCCAGATTGGTAAAAATGCACTACGAACGGTCCGATGGTCCGGATTTACGGCCGCGAATCAGTTTCCTAGCACCTGAGACCATGAGCGCTCGCTCTCACAGACAGTAGAAGCGGCCCTGTGCATGTGTTTGAACTCTCACGAGGCTACAGTGTTGACCTTTTACCTGTGACGTCGGCTGATGTTGTTGGAGCGCAGCGCGGGATACTTTCACTTTGCTATGGAACCGACTAACCCTGTCAGACAATGCGGATTTACAACGCCTCTCACCTAACATCCAAGGTTTGGAACTCACACACACTCTGGCACGCGCGCACACACACACACACACACACACACACACACACACACACACACACACACACACACACACACACTGAGGCATTGATGATTTTTGTCTCGAGACTGAGGAAATGTTATGAGATGGAGAGAAAGTCTTAGTTATTCAGTGTTAAGAGCTTTCTCTGATTTTCTTTTTTTGTTAAGAAAAGTTAATTACAGACATAAAGACATGTTGGTTTTAACATGCTCGTGTTTTCTATAACCTAGTAATGTCTATCTTCTTGTCAGTGATATGTTGCACTTTTACAGTTACTGAAACTCATATCAGTGGCTGAAGCACTAATCATTCTGATTCATTCTGATTTTTGCCTTTAATAGGCAACTTGCTTGTTTTATAACGTCTTTTTTTATTTTTGATATCTAACCTTATTGTTTTGTGTTGCTTGAGGGAAGGACTGTATTGTATTTTAAGTATGAGCAGAGTTTTACAAACCGGATTGCCAGTTTTTCAGTAGGCCTGGTGTATTGTCTGTTGGACACTAAAGAAACAAAAGGATAGTATTTTGAAATTTCATTTCTGTTTCTCTCTTTTTCTTCTTTAAAGCACTTGGGAGTAAAGTTGTCAATTTGTATTGAACGAAATGAACCAAATCGGATCGAATTGAATCATACCGGATCGTTTACTAATTTTATGAATCATCCCTGAATCGAATCGTAGCCTGTGAATCGATATTCGAATCAAACCGTTTTTGTGAATGAAAGATTCACACCCCTAATAATTATGTTTCTACTTTTTAGGATTAAATTAACTAAATAACATTTGCAGAGACACAACAACAGCTCAGACCAACTGACTTAAAAACTCCTACACAAAATTGACTTTTGTGAACTTTAAGTAATGTTGTTATCTCCTGAAAACCAAACCTGGAGTTGTTGAACCTGTTTTGTTTCATTCACACATGTTTAAGTAACCCTGGATTATTAGCCTGTCTACATCTCCAAAGTTCAGAATGCTCTGCTCCACCTTGTGAGGTGGTAGTTTTCAGTTACCTTTAGTTCACTGGAGATTGGAAATTCCAGTGGTGAAATCCTCCAAGTAATTCTAGTGAGTATTTTCTATTTGAGATAAGAACTAAATATGAGTGTGTGAATGAAACAAAACAACTCCGGGCAACAACATTATAACATTAACAAAACTCATATCACCACACACAGTTGTCAGGACTCAGATAAAGCAGTGTGATTCACCTGTATGTTTCATTAGAGAGTGTTTGGCTGGAGGCTTAGGCGCGAACAGAATCAGATTAGCCTGAATAGTGAAGAGGACATTTGTATCCACAGCATGAAGCAGCTCTGAGCCCCTCCTTTGAATATACAAACAACTACTCTCTCTCCACTCAATAATGACAAGATCCCCCCCAGACACTCAGCGCTTATACTGTTAATAAAGTCAATGCTCAGCACACAGGAGAGGAGACTTCATTTGTCAAAATGTATTTTCACTTGCAAAAGGATATCTGTATTAAATAATATGATTTGGGTCCAATAGGGACTTTAGTTGCCATTTGAATTGTGTTATCAATACTGGAGTGCATGCTGAGGAGATGTGGGTGACCTTTAGATTGATAGGAAATCAGTCTGGAGGGACAATTCTAATTCAGTCCGTGTACTGCTGATTTTAAAGGGACAGTGTGTAAGATTTTTACCCGTTAATTACTGAAATTGAAGATACCCATTCAAAAATACATTGTTTTCCAAGCCTTTTCACTTCCATCATGAAATCAAAGTATTCTTTTGGACTTAGATATAGTCACATAAAAGGGGGATCTTCCCCATATAGAGGCAAACATTTTGAATACGAGAGCCGCAGAAGGACATTTGGGCTCCGCCTTCGCCTTCGGCAAGGCTCGTGGTTTTGGGTAAACAACGACAAGCATGCTGCCGGATCAGACGTCGTAATGGATCTAACACGTGTTTTGGACTAAATTGTTTTACTGGATTTTATTCGCTGGATCCTTACGGACAAATTGAGAGCAAGTTTATGGTGAAATACAGAGTTTGACCTGTGCAAAGCATTCTAAGGTAAGCTAACCTCGTTTTGTGCTTTTCCGTATAAAAGCCCCATTGATTGGGGCATTGATTGTGATTGTTTTGCAGGGAAATGAATTGCATAGTCAAAAAGAGGAGACTGTAAGGTTTCATTTGATGTGTAGAGTGTCATGGTACATGATCGGGAATGTGTGTTTTCATGAGAAAAAAAAACAAAACAAAACGGGACCGCGCCCGTGTGACCCTCGAGGTCTGCCGTAGCTAAAACAGAAAGTGCAATAGCACCATCCACCTATGCGCCACGAATCCTACACACTGGGGCTTTAAAAAGATACATTTCATTACAAGAAGCCATAAAGACTTCACCAAAAACATGGCTATCAAATTCTTTCACATTTATTTGAGTTTAACATTTATCATTTTATTTTCTTTCTTCCAAACATATCTAAGTCATGGATCAACTTGATCCAGTTGCTTTTATAAGCTCTATTTTATTATTAGGGGAAATAAGAGTTGTCGGGACGAGTCCTGGACATGCGAAGACAGAGACTCTGGATGTCTGTGGCAGGAGATGTTTATATCCTCCTGAGACCCGCCCATTCATTTGTGTCCTTTATAGTGGACATCTTTTAAGTTTTGAGATAGACTCTAGTTTGTGGCTGCACTATGATAAAAAAAGAAATAATAATAATAATAAATAATAATAATAATAATGATGATGCATAAATAATCAAACATATATAAATAAAATACATAAAAAAATAAAAAAATATATATAAATAAAATACATAAATAAGTAATAGTCTGATTGTTTATTGTTTTATTACCTGTTTTATTACTGATTTTACCTCCTGTACAGCGTCTTTGAGTGTCTTGAAAAGCGCTTTATAAATAAAATGTATTATTATTATTATTATTATTATTATTATTATTATTATTATTATTATTAAATAAATAAATAATACATAAAAAAATTAAAATAATACATAAAAATAAAAAAAACATAAAAAAATAAATAAATAAAAATACATAAATAAATAAATAATACATTAAAAAGGAGTCTAAAAACTTTTTGAGGCGACTGTAAAACCGACCGAAAAAATGTTTCTGTTTAGTTTTAGGTTAGGTTAACTTGACATGGATTTAACACTATTACAGTCCATTACAGAGGACATGTTACAAAAATATGAATAAAAATAAAATTAACAAAATGTAAATGCTAAGGTGTTCATTTACCTCCAAATAGAAAATTAAAATAATCATAATCATAATTTAGATACACTTTTTTTCTTCGGGTCCCAGGAGGATATACCATTAGTCCTGGACTGATGATCTCAATACTAAACTATTATTATTCAAGCCTGACTATGCTTCCACACAAGGAGGGTTAAACAGGAGACAAGGTGGCTGAGATAAAATGAGAAGAACACAGCATAAGAACAAAACTGATAATTTTAAAGGTCCCATGACATGGTACTTCTTGATGCTTTTATATGGCTCCTTAATGGTTCCCTAATACTGTAAATGAATCCTTCTTCAAAATCAACACTCAGTGCATGAGAAACAGAGATAAGATGAGAAAGAGTCATTTTTCTCTCTCTGAACTGCTTGAATGCAAATGAGGAGAAAAGAGATGGCCAATAGTAGAGGGTGGGGGCGTGGCCAAACTCTCTGCTCTCCGCTCTGAGCCCTCAGCTGATCCATTTCTGCATTTTAAGAGCGGAGGAGGAAAGGAGAGCCTTTTCAATGAAAAAAACACATTTCCACGGAAAATAAAATTAAACCACTGCTGTTCAAAGGTCCAGAGGCTCAGATAAAGGACTTCCGAGCCTAGAAACACTCGGACGTGCCTCCAGGCAAATTTAAAAAACGCATTTCGCATTGCCTAGCACATTCGCAGTCCAAACTCTCTGGGCGTGATTTACAGAGACGCTGAGTACAGACAGACGGGGGTGGAACTGCATTTGCATTTCTTTTTTCGATCTGACGTCAATAAGGTGCCTTGTTCAAAATTGCCCGTTTGAGCTCCGATTTTTTGTAACGCAGAAAAGGATTCTAAATGCTCAGTTTAGACATTTCGCAACTTTTAACCATGGGGGGGGGGCTAAACAGGGTAGGGGAGCTCACATTAACGTTCAAAAACCTCAGAAAGTGAACATTTCATGCCATGGGACCTTTAAAGAAGGACAAATTCTGTAATAGCTGGATGATGCAAGAGCTAAACACAGAGAAATGCCAACAATAAGAGGACCAGAGGTGAACTGTACAGAAAATGTACCGTACAGTACTGGTCTCCAGACTGGTGCTCTTTGTACAATGGACAGAGGAGGGCAGTCTGGCTCCCACCCCCATGTCTCAGGCCAAACTGACTCATGTATCATTTGTTCTTGTGATGCTGTTCATTGGTCATTTTGTGTATGTTTTTTCACCACTCCTCTCCTCCCATTCCTCCGCCTCTTCTCTCCATCCCCTCCTCCTCCTTTCCTCTTACCTCCAGTGTGGTAAGTACAATCTTCTCCACAGATGAGAAGTAGGCCTCCCACAGGAACTGGGTCTGTTGCCTCAGAGACAGGATCTTGTCCTGGTGGATGGAGCGCACCGTGGTGGGGATCTGAACACAAAGGTTAGAATACGTTAGACAGGCAGTTAGGACACATTCACACGTGTTCAGGTCTAAACCAGGAATATCAGGACCAAACCAGGACTGCATGAGGTCTAATGTGGGCTCAAATCAAGACTAAACGAGACGTGTGAATGGTCTTTGAGGATGTCTGTGTAATCCCTCAGTCGTCCAGGCATGATACAAAAGAAAATTCAATACTGTCAACTGGACAAAAATAAATCTCAAATAAATAATATTACAGTCATAAGATAGCTACCGGTAGTTTTCTTTTACCATGCGATGTAATTATAGTTTATTTTGTCAAAGGTAATTGTTAAGTTGAGTCTACTCCCTCCACTATACTATATACTAAAATGTGTTATACTACTAATTAAAATAAAATTAAAATAAAATATATTAAAATAAGTGTTGTGAATTAAATTTTCTGCAGTTCTTTCTTCACCTAACATCTCTTTAATTGCACAAATTAGAACTCAACATATGGTGTATTTTTAAAGGGGGTTTGTGATTGTTTTGCATGTCAGAAATGTTTTAATTACATTTGTATGGTTGTATCACCTGAAATACAAAGATTTCTATGCTCTGCTCCAAACTGGACAGCTGCCAAGAAGTAACACAAACACTCTACCGCTGTTGGGCAGGTGCATTTAAAATAGATTTGTGTTTTTCTTTTTTGACGCTTTCACTTCAAAACCCTCAGGCGTACATCGTCAGATTTAAATTAACAATGTAATTACACCCAAATTACCAAAACACTCCCTCTAGTATAACAGGAATTGGTATCACATCAATTAACATACACGAGGATATTTAATATCCTTAAGCAATAACAACATATGACAATCAATACAACCAGAAAACGTAAATACAAACAAATAAATACAGAACTCATTTTGGTGAGATTTTAGAGAGTATCAGCATTCAGACTCACTCCAGGTTTAAAGTGCGTGTAATTTTGAACAAAAGACTTTTCAATGTGTGTATCTGTGAGCATGTTAGAGAAAGAGCACGGAGGAATACAGCGATACCGAGGACGAGACATTCTGCAGTGGTTCTGCTGATATAGTGTCTCAATTATTACATTTTCAAGGGGTGAAACTCTTCGTTACATTGTTTTACTATGGTTTGATCAGCTGTTCTTTTACCGTTGCCCCACTGTGGGTGTACCAAAGTGATGATTTTACAAACACAGAGCATTACGTCTTCATGCATAAAATAAATCATTCGCAGAAATGAAAAAATAAAAACATCACGTTGTTATCATTTCAGGTCATTTTCACACTGTCACTAGTTAGGTTGAGAGCGATATGTCACTGTGAACATGACAGTCTCATTCTGATTCACATTAAAAAGAGTGTTTCAAACAGGAGGTCTCAGAGTGGCTCCGCTCACACTCTGGAACGGGGTGAGCACAGTGAGTCCTCGGTGTAAAAGTGTTTTGAAATGTAGTGCACACTGGACTGGCTCCACTGAGAGCACTAACATGTGTGAAAACGCCCTTAAAGACCCCCCAGTATATATACAGTACATATTTTGTGTTTACCTGCAGTAGGAGCCTCTCGTCCCCGATGACCGCTGCAGTTTTCCAGTCAATGATCTCGGAGAAGGGAAGCTCCCAGCCGTTACTCAGCATCACCGGGACACACGCCGCCTGGACAGCACACACACAGACATGTGAGTGTTAATACTTAATCAGAATCAGAATCAGAAAGACTTTTATTGCCATTGTCAAGTGAACAGAAGTCGCAAAACTAGGAACTCGGTGATAAGGTGCGAACATAAAACACTAAGCTCTATACCTGATTTTTTTTATTGTTTTAAAGCCATGAAAAACAGAACTAGTTCATTTTAAACAGTTTGCAGTGGTCCAAATTTCTAACTTACCTTATGCATTCTGAGCATTATAATTATTCACTATTTATAAGCGTGCTATGCAGCTTTTAGAGACCAGACTGGAGTTCTGTCATCACAGAAATGCCAATAATAACTAGCATGCTAACAGTGACTTCCTGATTCTAGGATAATAGGATAAAAGTATAAAGAGCAGACTCATTTTGACCCCAAGAGCTGCTTACAGTATCTGTATTGGGGCAAAATAGACAACTATTTATTCCCTGTACATTGTACAGAGGGTTTGGTGTGGGCAATTCTCTACCTGATAAGCCAGTGCTGCCCAAAAATATTATTTAAGACTCAAATAAGTGATATAACAACAGACTGAAGGCAGTAGTCTAGTAGATTACGTTGTACAAGTTTGTGAGTGAGCCAAAGTGACTGAAGTGCTGAGAGACGTCTGCATTAGCCCTGTGTTAGTGTTAAGAGCTCTTGTCTGTGGAGGATAAGGAGGGAAAAGACAGCGGACATGTACAAGAGGAGGATGTATGGAGAGAGAGGAGAGAGGTAAGGGAGAGAGTGAGGGGAGTGATGGAGAGAGACGTGTGCTGTGAAGAGGCACTACAGATGAGTAGACTGTTAGACTGTTAGAGTAGAAGGTGAACATCAGACATCATTATATTTTTAGAAAAATAATTAATTAAAAGTCCTATATTACACAAAATTAACTCTTGTGAGCTTTAAGCCGTGTTTGAATGCTACGTCATCGAAAACATACCAGGAGTTGTGTTTTGTTTCATTCACACGTTTGAGTAATGCTGCATTATTAATCTGTCTACATCTCCAAAGCTCAAAATGCTCTGTTCCACCTTGTGATGTCATGCGGTGGTAGTTTTCAAGTTAACTGCCATCTTTAGTTCAGTAGAGATTGGCAATTCCAGGTCTGAAATCATCCAAATGATTTTAGTGACGACAAAAGGAAGATTTTACCTGGATGACTGAGGGATTCTACACACATATGAAGTTTAAAAACACAGTGGAGCACTTCCTGTATTACCAAATGACATCACAAGGTGGAACAGAGTGTTTTCTGTTTGAGAGAAGAACTTAAGAAGAACCTAAATATACAGGATTTGTGAATGAAACAAAAGACTACTCCAGGTGTGTTTGTGATGAACATTATAACATAGATCAGAAAACAGCATCAATAATAATATTGTTTACCTTTATTTTTTTTCTATCCTTATTTGTTAGTTTGTTCCAAACTACTTAGATTTCAGTTCTTCAGTTCTTGATGAGGGAATGCTGTGGCTGCATTACAAAAACACATGTTTTACACTATACAGATCATTTGAATCTCATATTGTGTCCAAGTCCGCTTAATCAAATTCCCCCAAAACTCATTAATAAGAGTTTGATGTGGTTCAGGGCTACACTTCAAACACTCTCGTATTTGCGCAGATTTGTAGACGTTGGCGTGGTTTTAAACTAAAGTGAAAGCGTCTTTTATCTGACACATGATCAAAACCAAACAAAAGTATTCCCTTTACCACAGCGGTTTTGATCGTCACACCTACTTCCTGTTTAGACAATCCTGAACAATTTAACACAACATCTGTATGAGCTCAGTGACTCAACTGAGAACTGATTTGAGAATTTTATAGTCTGGTTTTAAAGGCTTTAAGGGGTCTTGTCACACAATTGTTGTCAACATTCTCTCAGGGTGTGATGTTAACTGTAGGTATGTTCTGTCTAAGGCTTTGTTAAAGGAAAATTAAAGTTTTTTTTTTACAATCTGAGCCTTCTTTCGGCAATAAAACAAGTAGTTTTACTCACCCATAACAGTCTGGTGTCAATTGGAGCAGTATCGCAGAACTTATGTTGTAGCCGTTCTGTTCTACTAATGATCCCGTATCCGTTAGCGTGAGTGCTCGCGGCACTGATTTGCGGTGTCCAAATAACACAAACTTTAGCACTTTTCAAATCACAGAAGATCGCTGTGTCAGGGTAGACTTTTAGACTTTTAGTAGATTCCAAAACGGCCTGAAACCCGATATCGCAACAGAAAAGTAAAGTTCAGAGCGGTGTTAGCTTCTTTCGGACTAGCGGTGTTTACAAAACAGCTGAGTTCACGCATGCGCACTGTCCTCTCTGATGACGTCATCAAATGAAACTATAGCTGGATATCGGGTTTCAGGCCGTTTTGGAATCCACTAAAAGTCTACCCTGACACAGCGATCTTCTGTGATTTGAAAAGTGCTAAAGTTTGTGTTATTTGGAGAGCGCAAAGTAATGCCCTGAGCACTCACGCTAACGGATACGGGATCATTAGTAGAACAGAACGGCTCCAACATAACTTCTGCGATACCACTCCAATTGACACCAAACTGCTATGGGTGAGTAAAACTACTTGTTTTATTGCCGAAAGAAGGCTCAGATTGTAAAAAAAAACGTTACTTTTCCTTTAAGACTTTAAGCTTTGTTTCAATACAATAAGGCCAGAAAGAAGAGACTTAGCTGGAACTTCAACAGGTAAGATGTTTTTTTTTTGTTTTGTTTTTAAACAACTCGCTCTCAAAACAGTCACAGTTTCTGTTAGTTACACCTAAACAGAACCATGAACACTTGGATTGATCACAGGCTCCTGAAAAAGTATTATTTAAACCCCTGTTGTACTTTTTCTTGTGTTTTTCAAACGATCTTAAAACTTCTGGCTGTGTTTGCTGATGCATCTTTTAAAAGTAATTACATTTTTCTATGCAGGTGGTTTAAATGTTTTTTTCATGACGTGAGCCCCCCCCCCACACACACACACACAAAAGACATGTAATCAAATTGAATAGAGAATCTGTTATGAGTTGAACACAATAAACCACAAAATCAAATACAATGAAAACGGTATTAAACAAAAATTTTAAAAGTTTTGCTGCATGAAATTGTAATATAATTATACTGTCATCAATACACCCAAGTGTATAGCACCCAAGGGACCCAGCTCTTGAGCGAGGCTTTGTCAGGACTACCTTAGCTGGAGGATTTTGCTTATTGTGCATGTCAGGGACCTAATCCATATTTACCATTCTCCTGACTATATTGATTATCCTGATTAAATTGTATAGCTTTTACAAAATGTTGTTATTAAATTTAGTTGAATTCATCATGATGCCAAGCTGGACTACTCTGTATATAAAACGTGTTCTAAAAACAAAGTGAATTAGAAAACTTAATCCACAAAGTACTTTTCCAGTGAACCCCTCTCTCCTCCCCTTCACTGGTGGTCTGGTATGTGCTTAATAAAAGTATGGGGCCAATAGTGTAGTGATCCTTTAATATAAACAGAATGAAACCTAAATTAAATCTCAGTGGGAGGCAGCTCTGACCTGTAGCGCCTCCAGAAAACGGAAGGATCCCAGACGACGGCCGCGAGGGACCAGGCAGAAGGTGGAGTTATGGAGCATCTCTTTGTAGTCAAATCTGAAAGGGACAAGCAAGAAGAATATTTGGTAAGTTTAAGACAATGAAAATCTACAGTTAAAGAAGTGTAACTTTTCTGGTTAAGACTCCACTAGCTGCTTGTTTCTTTGGAGATGTTACTGCTTTGCTTAGATTATTTCACAGTGTGAAAATAAAGCTGGCCTTTTCAATGGAGACAAGTTAATGGTCAACTCTATGGAGAAGCAAGCCTGCACGTGGTAAGAATTCATGCTTTTCAAAGGTATTACTGAGCTACAAAGCACATGCAACTGAATAAATGCAAGTCCACCTTAGAAGTTACATAGTGCACCTTTAAATTATGTCTAGACAACAAAAGGAATCAAAGAACAGTTAACTAAAGAATATGCTTTATTGACTGGAGAATCAAAGTATTGGTTCATTTGATATTTCATTTTAACCAAATAAAAACTGAAATATGATGACAAAAAACTGAAACTGTTTTAATAGCGAACTAGTCTCTTATTATTCCAGCCCTAATTAAGAACTACAGTGGTCCCTCATTTATCCCGGGGGTTAGGTTCCAGAAATAACCCGTAATGAGTGAAATCCACGAAGTAGGACAACTTTATATTTTACAATTATTATACATGTTTTAAGGCTGTAAACGCCTTAAAACACTGGAATTAACATTTTCTCACATTTCTCTCTCATTTAAACACTCAAACTTTCATAGATTTTCAACAAAATGTGAAGTGTGCCGGACGCGCAAGGGGAGCGGAGACATGAGCCACTGGATCCACAGGAAGCACCGCGCTCATCCAACGGCACTGCCACATCCCGGGACGCGACACGCACCAACCCCTTGGAGAAGTGCACGACACGTGCACCCCTCATCGTGGTCAAATCCGTGACAGAGCAGCACAACCGGCGCAAGGCCGCGCGTACACCGGGGCTGCGAGCACGAGATCGAACCGCAGCGCCAGGACCATGCCTCCCCCTCGGGGCCGCGTCCTCGCAGCCCGAGCCACAAACCGAACACGAATGCAAGAGCCGCACGGAGTGATTTAATCCTGGTTTAGACCTGGTCTAGTCCCGGTTTAGTCCAGGTCTAGACCTGGTCCAGTCCTGGTTTAGTCCAGGACCAGTCCAGGTTTAGACCTGGTTTAGACCTGGTCTAGACCTGGTTTAGTTCTGGTCTAGACCTGGTTTAGTCTACGTTTAGTCCTGGTCTATTCCCGGTCCCCCCCGCGTCCCCCATCCATCAATCGGCAAAGGTCTACAGTCTTTTAGCCAGTCAGGACGCAGAACACAATGTTACACTATAATTTTTTTTCTAAAAATCCGTGAAACAGCGAGGCCGCGAACAGTGAACCGCGATAGAGCGAGGGACCACTGTACATATACAATGACTGACATCACTACACCGTGGGAAAGTACAGTTATTTAAGCCAGATGCTCTTCCTAATTGTGAATATAAGTGGAAATGGATTTCAACGATGGTTCCAAGACAAATGTTTACCTTTGTTTATGTTTATAATGTTGTTTCCTCATCACAAACAGACCTGGAGTTGTGTTTTTGTTCTATTCACACATGTTTAACACACAAATCCTGTATAGTTTGGTTGAGTATCTTGAGTTTTGGAGATGTAGACAAACTAATAATAAATTTTTATTCAAACATGTGTGAATGAAACAAAACACAGCTCCCTGTGTGTTTTTGAAAAGATAACGCTCACAAGAGTCCATTTTACGTAATATAGGAGTGAAAGTGAGAGTGAAAAGAAGAAAGTTCAATAGTTTTGCTAATGTTTCTGTAATTACCAACACAATAGAAACAATTGTAGCATAGATCATATTACTTATAAGCTTGTACATCTTTTATTTATAAGTACTCATCTACATTTCAGTGTTCAGCGCATTTTAAATCAATTGTACAGATTAAAAACTAATTACTTGTGATTTGTTGGGACCCCTGCTGTTGTGCAGCTATAATTTCCCCAAATCAAAAGAAGGGCTTTGATCGTTGCAAATATGCAGATCGCTAAACAAACTGATGCAATCGTCACAGCGTTTAGGTAATTACACCCTGATTCAAGAGTGAAAGGCAAAAAGAAGAAGGAATAGAAAGAAAGAAAGAAATTTGGGAGAAGTTGCACTGTTGAACTACATTAGGCTATGTTCATCATATTCACAGGTCAAATGCAAAGTAAGGACCTTCTCCTCTCAGTGATGTTTTAAGTGTAATATCGTCGCAAATAAGAATATCAAATTTCTTTTTCAAATGTTAGCCTTAGACAAACTTTATTGATCCACAAAGGAAATTATTTTAACACAGGAGCTCATTAATCACAATGTAATATAATAACAAAGAGTAAAACATTCTGAATAATAAAAATGTTAGTGTTTTGTGAGACTAAATCACATTTTAGTACTTTGGAGCGACATCATGGTGGGGGTGTCCTACATGTACTGAATTTGTATGGTGGAATGTTTAGCTGTTACCATGGCGAGACAGTGCACACATTAGCGATCGCTGTCAAAAAAGATAAGTCTGAAAGCTCACATCAGTAAAGAAATACAAAACAGATTTAAAGGTGAGTGTGACTAACTGGAAAAACAGTTAATTAAAAACATGAGCTGAAAAACATGAGAAAAAAACAGTTGGCTAATAATAGCATCTGTAATGTTATTTAAGATACTTATTTAAAGGAGAATTAACGTTTTTTACAATCTGACAATCTGGTAATAAAACAAGTTGTTTTACTCACCCATAGCACTTTGGTGTCATATGGAGCACTTCCAGAGATGTTTTAGATTTGCGATATCCGTAATGCGAGCATGTAATATATGCCCCAAGCGGTCTCCAAATAACACAAACTTTAGCACTTTTCAAATCATAGAAGCTCAATGTCTTAGTCTACACTTTCGTTTGAGTCAAAAGTGGCCTGTAATCCGAGATTTATCCATAAATGACAGCTTTGCGTTTCATGTTTGGGTCCCGGGAGCTGAGAGTGAAATAAGCTGTGACTCCGCACATGCGCACTGGCCTCCTCATCTACTCGAAACTATGGCTAAATCTCGGATTACAGGCCACTTTTGACTCAAACGAAAGTGTAGACTAAGACATCGAGCTTCTATGATTTGAAAAGTGCTAAAGTTTGTGTTATTTGGAGACCGCAAACATGTGCCCCGAGAACTCACATTACGGAGATCTCAAATCTAAAACATCTCCGGAAGTGCTCCATATGACACCAAAGTGCTATGGGTGAGTAAAACAACTTGTTTTATTACCGAAATAAGGCTCAGATTGTAAAAAAACGTGAATTCTCCTTTAACAGCACAAAACAGCTCACCTTATTGCAGTTCCAACTAAGTCAGCTTTTTCTGGACAGATTGTGTTAAAAAAAAAAAAAAAAAACTCAGTTCACCGCACTGCATCAGCTGCAAAATTACAATAACCCGGAAACCGAAACCTATGAATACCTGCGATGGCTAATACTACGAGATATGTAAACTTTTACAATGAGCCAAAATTCAATCTTCCATTTGAAAAGTTCTCCTTTCAAAAGTGTAATCCTCCTCAGTATTTATTTAGTCAGAGCCAACAGATACACACCACATGTTCTGTCCTCTATCGCTCAGTGCAGGTGGGGGGGTGAGGAGGGGAAAAGGGGGGAAGTCGAGCTCTCCCAAATGTGCCCTCCACAGGGGGCAGTGAGCCGGGACGGACCAATGAGGCGTGGGTGACACCTGCCTCCTCCACAGCGGTCAGGGCAAAACCAAACAGACAATACAAGAAAACATTCAAGTTTAATGGCCATGGATTCTAATTATTTACACATCATTTTGGAGGAAGATTAAATGGGAAGTTTAAAGCCGCACTGTGCAACTTTTCTGGAGGGTCTGTTACCTATTTGTCTCCATGGAGATGTAATTTCTTTGGAATGTTCCATATACATCTAGCGTTTGTTCATTACGGGTGTTTCTATTGCTCAAAAACACAACAATCCCTTCTGTGAATGGGGGTGACTTTCCGCAGATCTGACCTGTAATGTGGCGGACCCTCTGCGAGAATAGGTGACGTGAAAATGCATTCTCAATTTCAATTCCTCAAATGTAATGTTCTATCTGTGCCCGTAAAGATCAGACTTTGGCTCTGTTTACAACAATGTTACAAATAAAAGTCAAGATGAATATGAGGTGGACGTGATCACTTTTTCCTGAAATGTTCTACAGTATGGCATTTAATTTACAGTATCTCCATGGAGACAAGCAGCCACATCACCAGGCCAAGTTACAGGTCAGATCTGTAGAGAAGTGGGCCCACTCACAGTAAGAGTGCATGTTTTTGTGGTAACTTTGAGAAACGAAAACTAAGAATTTGTTTAATGGCATACTGCGGAATAGGGATGGGCGATACCAGTTATTTTTGTTTCAATACGATACCAAGTAATAGCCTACCAGGGTTAGAATCCCGATACAGATACTTTCATACATTTTTTAATACTGCAGAAAAACACTAACCTGGCTCTGACTAGATACCTTGGCTTCACAAAGCTCCACCAGGGGGCTTAGCTCCACACATTCTAACACCAGATATCTGAAAAAACACTTCGCTTGCGGTCTCCCGTGGCTCCCGCAGCCCCGCGTCGCTTTGACTGAAATCTCACAGCAGTGAGTCTATCTCGGGATGACGTACTACCCCACGTTTGGTGAGAACGCGGAAGGAAAAGTAGTGCCTGACAACTGGCAATGGTTGAATAATGAACAAAACACAATGAATTTGAACTAAATAAACTGAAATTTAAGTCAGTAAGAAAACATGACTTGGTATCGATAATTTAATACCAGGATCGATCCACATTAAATACCCCATCAGGATCGAAATATCGATACTTTGGTATCGATCTGCCCATCCCTACTGCGGAATATCACAGGAAAAACAATAACATCACTATGGAGATGAGCAGATGTGGCCTGGAATGTTCTACAGTATGGCATTACATTTACTTATCTCAACAGAGACACCAGGCGATGCCATAGGGCCAAGTTTTATGCAAGATCTGTGGAGAGGCGAGCCCGATTAGAGCAAGAATCCATGTTTTTAAGTCAATAAAAACCATGTCATTCAGTAATGCCATATATCTGGACATTCCACACATAGCAACAAAATCTCCATGGAGACAAGCAGATGACGGAGCTCTCTGCCAGACCTTTAAGAATAGCACCAGAATGAAATATGGGGTTTCTGGGGGCTGTGGGTTAACAGAGAGCAGGAAATCATTCATCATTTGGCCTCATCCATCCTGGTCGCTGAACTCGTGTCTAGTCCAGGAGGATTTGTCAAGGGAAAGGCTGTAGTCCCACTCCACATGCACCTCTGAGCTCTTATCGACCAGGACATAGTGCTGAGGCAGCGCTATGAGAAAGCACCACAACACAAGAGCACACAGGGACTTTAGTCTATTCTATACAATATATATGAAAACAAAACTGCAGCCCAACTTCTGTGTTTTGACAAGAGGATAGACCAACCAGAGTCCTATTTGAGTCATTTTTTTAGTGGTTATTTATAGGGATGTCAACAATTAATCGACTTACAATTAATTGTCGATCAAGACGTTGGCTGAACAAAATGCATTAATTGTAACTAATCGCTAGAGGGCGCTACTCTGGAATGTGAACACGAGATGCGAACCCACTCGCGAGAAAGACCATAGCGTTACATCATGTAACCCTTTCCTCTCTGGATGTTGCCGTACAACTCACAGTAGAGCTGGACCTAGAACCATATATTTTTGAAATTATAAAAGCATGTAACTTACATGCTTTTATAATTTCTTGATTGTTCTGGTTTGAGGCCCTGTAATGTTTTATGCTGTGTCCAGGGGCCCTGTGAAATTTATATTTTTGTGAAATTTATATTTTGTACTGTAACCCTTCACAGATTAAGGGAGAGAAATATTGTTGATGCCTTAGTTCAAAATAAATGTTGAGAATGTCCTAAAAATAGCCTGGATTCACTGGTTTCATCATAATATGTAGACTAAATAACATTCTGTTATTTAATTTCTTCTGTTCCTTTTAATTTCAAGATTTCCATGCTGCAAGTGCAACAACTGAGCCAGTCCTCAATTTATTTTCAATAAAGAATGTATTTTTTTATTCAGCATCAATACATTTGTCTGCTTTTTACTAAGGAATAATTAATTGAGGAATATACAATATAATAATACTATGATATATTTTTGACTCAGTGTTATGTATACTATAGCTTATATTCTTAAAGACCCTATTGAAACACTAAAATTCAGGTGAAAAACGCCACTTATCAGTTAATTGTAAGTAGATCGATACGTCAATCAACTATAGATTAATGAATTAATCGATAATTTGCATCCCTACTATGTAACTTTTTTGATGGACGGTATGTACCACGTGATTGTCTCCATAGAGATGTTATTGTGTTTCCTAGAATGCTTCACAGTGTGGCATTAGATTAGCTCAATGAAAACAAACAGCTGACACTATTCCACTTTTCCACCAGAAAAGTGGTACAGTGAACAAAATCTGAACTAAACTATCTGATAAAGTATGAATTTACATGACATTTCATCGTAACATCTTTATGTATTTCCCCATTATGTAGCATGTAGATCCACCAAAGCTCACCAAATATAGAGATTTGTATTTGAGATATGTTATAGGGATGCACCAATCCAGCTTTTTCAGTTCCGATACCAAGAAGTACTAACCTGATATCAACAGATACCAGTGCACAGACTGAAAACAGCATTTGTTTCCTTAAAACCAAAATAAAATAAGACAAAACTGATCTAAATGTGTGATGCAGCTGTTATTTATCCTGGAAGAATCTACAGAACAGCTTTGTATAAATAAAAAGTCAAATATTCTGAGATTTTCTGGGCCAACTACGACCAGTAAATAGTCTTTATACATAAATGTTTTTGTCCAACCAGAATATTGGCTGAAGTGATGTTTCGAAGATCTGGTCCAGCAGGTTTTTCAGTATCAGGAATTATCATTTGATAATTCATGGACCATAATTCATTGAATACATGGACCATAGACAAATCCTGGTTGATGCAGTGTGAATGCTTCAAAATCTTCTCAAGAAAATGGAAGCTACAGCGTTGCTAAAAATCCCACCTTGGTTTCACACCTCCTCAGCACATACATCTGACAGACACAGACCCTCACACCTTCTCACTTTTACCTGTAGTCATATCTTTATACCAGCCGTCTGTCTGGACTAAAGAAGTACGTGATAAAAATATAAAGTCTATAAAGTCACATGTTAAAAGGCTCATATTATTTATATCTGATCTATGTTATAATGTTTCCGCATCAAAATCACACCTGGAGTTGTGTTTTGCTTCATTCACACATGATTAGGCTTAGGCTTAGGAGTTCTTCCCTCAAACGGAAAACTTTGTTCCACCTTGGTAATATAGGAAGAGCTCCACTGTGTTTTTAAACTCCGCACACCTTCACCGGAATCACTTGGACATCACAAGGTTGCACAAAGCATTTTGAGCATTAGAGATGTAGACAAAATAATAATAAAAAGTTGCAAAACACAACTCTAGGTATACTTTTGATGTATACTTTTGAGTTGCAAACCAGTGGGATTGTAACGGTCCTGTTCTAGTCCTGGTTTAGTCCTTGTGTAGTTCAGGTTAAAAGAGAATTGACGTTTTTTACAATCTGAGCCTTATTTCCGTAATAAAACAAGTTGTTTTACTCACCCATAGCACTTTGGTGTCATATGGAGCACTTCCAGAGATGTTTTAGATTAGTGATAGCAGTAGCGCGAGTTATATGCCCCGAGCATATAATATATGCCCCAAGCAGTCTCCAAATAACACAAACTTTAGCACTTTTCAAATCATAGAAGCTCGATGTATTAGTCTACACTTTCGTTTAAGTCAAAAGTGGCCTGTAATCCAAGATTTATCCATAATTTACAGCTTTGCATTTCATGTTTGGGTCCCGAGAGCTGAGAGCGAAATAAGCTGTGACTCCGCACATGTGCACTGGCCTCCTCATCTACTTGAAACTATGGATAAATCTTGGATTACAGGCCACTTTTGACTCAAACGAAAGCGTAGACTAAGACATCGAGCTTCTATGATTTGAAAAGTGCTAAAGTTTGTGTTATTTGGAGACCGCTCAGGGCATATATTATATGCCCCGAGAACTCACGCTACGGCTATCGCTAATCGCTAACATCTCTGGAAGTGCTCCATATGACACCAAAATGCTATGGGTGAGTAAAACAACTTGTTTTATTACCGAAATAAGGCTCAGATTGTAAAAAACGTTAATTCTCCTTTAAGTTTCTGTTTAGTCCCAGTTCTGATGTAGCGTGTGCAGGTGAAAATAGCCAAATCACGAAAAGATGAAGTGTGCTACCTTGAGAAGAAATTCAAGATGGCTGCTGTCAATTTTACCTCAAAACATGCTGATATGAAAAGTTATTGTAACACTCATTTATATATTTGAAGACATTTTCAAGATCTTACGTGTGTATGGGGGCTATCAAGGTAACTAATCACGGTTTAAACAATCGATTTACAAAATAATCACCTACAGATATTTCCAAAACCCTGAACAACTTGAAACTTCTTACTGACATGACATCAGCTGCTTTTCTCCATGGAGACAGACAAGTTTAAAGGGCCCACATTATACTTTTTTCTGATCTATGTTATGCTGTTTCCTCATTACAAACATACCTGGAGTTTTGTTTTGTTTCATTCACACATTTTTAACACACAAACCCTGCATATAACCCTGCATACTACTAAACTAAAGGTAAAGAGTATCTATTAACTTGAAAACTCCATGACATCACAAGGTGGAGCAGCGCATTTTAAGCTTTGGAGATGTAGACAGCCCAAAAATGCAGGATTACTCTAATGTGTGAATGAAACAGAACACAACTCCAGGTGTTTTTGATGAGGTAACAGCATTCTAACATGTCTTAAAGCTCACAAAAGTCAATTTTGCATAATATAAGACCTTTAATGCCATACTGTGGAATATTCAGATAAGACAGTAACCTCTAAATCCAACTAATTTTAGCTAGATTTTTTTTGTTTTGTTAATTATAGACCACTAAATCAGCATCTTCTTGTGCTCAAACGAGCCACAAATGCCTGATAACATCACCTGCTGTGCTCATTTTTTCATGTGAGTCTAAACAGTTTAGGCTTTTAATAAAGAATTTCAAGACTGATTTAATAAGAGATCCTGGTGTGTCCATGTGTTTTCCTGTGCAATGCCTCTCCTCTCTACTCCTGACTGAACTCTGTCTGAATACAGCCTCTCTGGTAACCGTGGCGACCTTGACTCCCGGCTTTCCTGTTGAACGTGCTCTTTCCTTTTTTCTCTTCACGTGGATAGTCAGGTAGGCCCATCTGTTTAATGCCCTGTAATTAAATGACAGGTGGAAATTCTAGTACTGAAGAATAGCGTGGGAAGTGTTTTGCTCATGGACAACACAACAATATCATCACAATATAGCAGGGATTCAACTGTTTGGGTGTGCGAGGTAAAAGGTGCAGTGTGTAACATTTCTAGTGGATTATGTGGCACCTGCTTGTCTCCATGGAGATGTCATTTCATTGTTTACACAGTAGCATGGGCCTTGTTATTATTTATTCCAGTGCATGTGTTTTTATGTTGAATAATTCTGATCATCTAGACTGAGTTTGATCATATCAGACCTGGAATTGCCCATTTCTACTGAAGAAAAAGCAAAAGGTAGCTAACATATGTGACGCACCACAGACTTTGAGCCCTCATGTCGGCATTACAGATTCCAAGAAAATGCGATTTTTGTATTTTATTTTATTTTTTCAAAATTTGTGATTTTCGTTTTTTTGCAGAATGTGCTAGTTGAGATCATGAAGAAGCCTCATCTTTCAGATAACAGCATTAGTGACGTTATAAACATACATTTTTAATTTCAAATTGGCTTGTTTTTGAGGAAAGAAACGGGGCGTGTATAAATCAACATATTTCCCCAAGCTCGCGCGCCCGCCAATCCCGTTACGAGGAGCGCTATAGGAGTTTCTCCTGTATGCCAATCAGCTGTGAAGAGCTCCTGAATATGTAAGCGGCACTGCAGGACAGTAAAGGACATGAAAATGGACTTTTAACTTCTACTTCGAAGCAAACTTTAAGAGCTTTTTTCAGGGCTTTCGAAAATCTGCTGTGTATGCTTTCAAATAGCGACAACGTCTTCAAATATGGTCAGATTTTCATGCGTAAGACATAATTGGAAAGCTTAGAATCTATACTTTCAGAATCTGTGAATAACTCAAAACGCCTCCGGGATCACATGTGTCCTATTTGGCCATATGTGAATGAAACAAAACACAACACCAGGTTTTTGAGAGGGTCAGCTTTGTAACATCACTTAAAGCTCACAAGAGTCCATTTTGTGTAATATAGGACCTTTAAACATCTTGAAAAATGTGCATTCTTACTGTGAATGGGTTCAAATCACTCCATAGATCTGACCTGTAACTTTACCTGACCTTTCAAGCTTCAAACAAAGTTGTGGCCCTACTGATAACACAGAAGTAGCTTATATCACACATAAATCATGGTAAAAGTTTATATGTTATGTAATGTAATATTTGGTTGTGTTTATTGCACTGAAAAACATACATTCTTACTGAGAAGGGGCTTGCTTTTCCACAAACCTGATTCGTATTTATTGTGGAGAAGGGCCTACTCCTGCTTGATTCCATCGGGATGTTGTTCCTTTGGCTCTAATATTCCACAGTATTTCATCAAATATATCTTTCCCTATGGAGAATCTTTCAAAATATAGTTTTAACTTTCTATTTCCATGGAATCAGACAGGTGGCGTGCAACCTTCAGAAAGTTCCACACTGTACCTTTAAAATAAAAGATGGCACACAGCTAAACAGACTACACAGGTTAATACAAACAACTCTTCCACTGATCTGCATACAGGAGTCATTATGATCAATCTTACCTTTTCTTAATAGAAAAACTTAGACTGTCGCAAGCCATCACCACAGCAACGACTCTATAGTTGCCGTAGAAACATGTCATTAAACTTCCATCGTACCGTCGTAATTACACAGGTAATGTAGAGTGGCGCATCCTCACAGAAGGGGTAATTGTGAGCCCAGAATTAGCTAATGACTCCGCCCACTTGTCCATTACACACCCCCACTGCCCCCCGGTGGTCCAAACACGTCATAACATTTATCTAATTTTAGTTTCAATCACTCCTGAAGGACATTTCTGACAGCTCACACTGCACTAGAGCAGAGGTTGGAAGGCGAGCTTGTGCTCGTAGTGGAGAAGATGATCAATTATACAAGGAAATTGGGGACAAAATGATTAGCGTGTATGAAAAAGCAAATCTGCTAGCTTTAGTCTGTTACTCAGAAGTTAGTATAAATAATTTAAAAGTTACAGCCAACTTTAAAGGAGAATTAACATTTTTTTTACAATCTGAGCCTTATTTCGGTAATAAAACAAGTTGTTTTACTCACCCATAGCACTTTGGTGTCATATGGAGCACTTCCAGAGATGTTTTAGATTAGCGACCTCCGTAATGTGAGTTGCACATGTTTGCGGTCTCCAAATAACACAAACTTTAGCACTTTTCAAATCATAGAAGCTCGATGTCTTAGTCTACACTTTCGTTTGAGTCAAAAGTGGCCTGTAATCCGAGATTTATCCATAGTTTCGAGTAGATGAGGACGCCAGTACGCAGGCCCCCAGTCACATCTTATTTCGCTCTCAGCTCTCGGGACCCAAACATGAAACGCAAAGCTGTAAATTATGGATAAATCTCGGATTACAGGCCACTTTTGACTCAAACGAAAGTGTAGACTAAGACAT
Source organism: Paratrypauchen microcephalus (assembly GCA_036785185.1). NCBI lineage: Eukaryota > Metazoa > Chordata > Actinopteri > Gobiiformes > Gobiidae > Paratrypauchen > Paratrypauchen microcephalus. Next base: position 2,963,502 of record JAVJIX010000066.1, on the reverse strand, counting down.
TGAGCTTCTATGATTTGAAAAGTGCTAAAATTTGTGTTATTTGGAGACCGCTCGGGGCATATATTACATGCCCCGAGAACTTGCGTTACGGATATCGCTAATCTAAAACATCTCCGGAAGTGCTCCATATGACACCAAAGTGCTATGGGTGAGTAAAACAACTTGTTTTATTACCGAAATAAGGCTCAGATTGTAAAAAACGTTAATTCTCCTTTAAAAATATTACACTAATGCAATTTAATAATTCAATGGGAATCATAATAAGAGTCATACAGCTTGGATTAAGGTTCAAATGCTATCGGGAAAAATAGAGTGACTCTGGTAAGCATTTGAAAGAACAGCCAATTCAGAATTATTTTATATAACCAAGGGCACAAAATGTGAAATTCACCTTGACATTTCTTCTACATATTTTTGCAAGCCAACGCAATGACTATTAACTCACTGCAGGCATGTTTTCAACTTTCAAAAGGATATTAAAGTAGTATATTACACAAAATTGTGAGTTTTAAGTTGTTACCTCCTCAAAAACATACCCAGAGTTCAGTTTCATTCACATATGTATGCTTTATTATTAGTCTGTATTTTATCATTATATCTCTGAAGCTTAAAATTCTCTGTCCCCCCTTGTGATGTCATGAAGCAGTTCTCTCAAAATGAAAACACTCTGTTCCACCTTGTGATGTCTTTGCTAACACAGGAAGTGCTCCACTATGTTTTTAAACTCCATACATCTTCACTAGAATCATTTGGATAATTTCAGCTCTGGAATGTCCGGTTTCCACTGAAATAAAAGTAAAAGAGGCTGTTAACTTGAAAACTACCACCACATGACATCACGAGGTGGAACAGAGCATTCTGAGCTTTAGAGATGTAGACAAACTAACAATAAAGGATGACTCAAACATGTGTGAATGAAACAAAACACAACTGGAGGTATGATTTGATGAGGTATTCAGGTCAAATTTGCATAATATAGGATTCACTCACATCTTACAGCCACTTTAACTATTGTCAAGCTTTTTCCCAGTGGCCAGTGGCTTAGATCCTCTTTCTTTCCGGTTGGTTAAATCCAGACAGGGCTCTTAATGCACAAAATAGGACCATGAAAAACACCAGAGTAACTGAACTGCTCCACTCCAGCTAATGTATTTAACTCACAGGCGTCTGACAGCGACCAAAAAGCTCTGGTCTTGGCGAGACTCTACACGCGGCAGATCTGGTGCCAAATGTTCACCAAGGAAAAGCAAAGAACCACGAAATGTCAAGAGTCTAAAAGAAGAGGAGACATAATCGGGCCCATTTAAGGCTTTGCTGTGGTCCTTAAACTAAACAGAGCTGAAAAACAACACGAGTTCTGGAAATTAGGGTCAATATGAGATAAATAAGTAGTAAATATAGTAATAGTAGTTGTAGTAGTAAGTAGTAAAATGTATTGGGTAAATATATATCCTCCTGGGACCCAAAGAAAAAAAGTGTATCTAAATTATTATTATTATTATTATTTTAATTTTCTATTTGGAGGTAAATGAACACCTCAGCATTTACATTTTGTTAATTTTATTTTTATTCATATTTTTGTAACATGTCCTCTGTAATGGACTGTAATAGTGTTAAAAGTTAACCTAACCTAAACCTAACCTAAACCTAAACAAAAACATTTTTTCGGTCGGTTTTACAGTCGCCTCAAAAAGTTTTTAGACCTCCTTTTTTTTTTTTTTTTAATTTATGTATTTATTTATTTATTTATATTATTTTTTATGTTTTTTTAAATGTATTATTTATTTATTTACTTATTTATGTATTTTATTTATATATTTTTGATTTTTATTTATTTATATTTTTTGATATTATTTTGATTTATTATTATTATTATTATTATTATTTTTTTTTTTTATTATTATTATTATTTTTATTATTATTATTTATTTTTTTTTATCATAGTGCAGCCACAAACTAGAGTCTCAAAACTTAAAAGATGTCCACTATAAAGGACACAAATGAATGAGCGGGTCTCAGGAGGATATATTAAAGATGTACTCTGTAAATTTTGTGGTCTGCTGCGTGCTTGTCTCCATGGAAATATGATTGCTTTGTCTGGAATTTTCCACAGTAGAGAAACAAACGTATCTTTGACGTATCAAACTTTTAAAAAAAACATGCATCGTTGCTACGAGCAGGCTCACCTCTCCACAGATCTGAACTTGCCTGGTGGAGTCGTCTGCTTGCTCCATGAAGATAAACAAGTTTAAGGCAATGCTGTGGAACATTATCAGTCAGTCTGATCATTTTTGTTGAAACTCAAACTCCTAAACAGGACTATGAATGTTCGTATTTATCACAGGCTCTTGAAAATGTGCTGTTTAAATTCATTTTGTATTTTGTTTTCAGACTATTTTAACACTTTTTTGTCTGTGTTTGCTAATGTGTGCATTTTGTCACCATAGTAACTGCTGAATAATCCACCATAGGCACACATGTACCACCCCCAGAATGATGCCATGTCATGTTGTAAAATCTGGCCAATTTTCTACTGTACAATGCAAAATATATCTTCTGTTTTGATTTTAAAGGTCCCATGGCATGAAATTTTCACTTTCTGAGGTTTTTGAACGTTAATGTGAGCTCCCCTACCCTGTTTAGGCCCCCCTCCCCCATGGCTAAAAGTTGCAAAATGTCTAAACTGAGCATTTGCGGTCCTTTTCTGTGTTAGAAAAAAACACACAGCTCAAACGGGCGATTCTGAACAAGGCACTTTATTGACGTCAGATCGAAAAATGCAGCTCCACCCCCCGTCTGGATGTCTACCCACCGTCTCTGTAAATCACGCCCAGAGAGTTTGGACCGCGAATGAGCTACGCAATGCGAAATGCGTTTTTTTATTTGCCTGGAGGCACGTGCAAGTGTTTCTAGGCTCGGAAGTCCTTTATCTGAGCCTCTGGACCTCTGAAACAGCAGTGGTTTAATGTTATTTTCTGTGAAAATTTGTTTTTTTTCATTGAAATGCCTCTCCTTTCTTCCTCCGCACTTAAAACGCGGAAGTGGGAGACAGCGCACAGACGCACCGCTAAAACAAGGAACCAGCGGCACATTTGGCCCCCCCACCCGCTCCTCTAACCTATCTCTGTCCTTCTCATTTGCATTTAAGCAACAAGGCGCAGAATGAGTTGTTCAGAGAGAGATTTTCTGACTCTGACTGAGTCTTTTGGAGCAGGATTCATTTACAGTATTAGGGAACAATTAAGGCACCATATAAAAGCATCAAGAAGTACCATGTCATGGGACCTTTAAAATGTTTATGAAATCACCAAGGTCTATATTGGTCAATTCTGTCTTTGAATTATCATTAAACAGATGTGGTGAGTTCAAAATTCCACAAGAAAATAAACCTAGACAAGTTATTAATTATATACAGCGTTGAACCTTGAGTCTCTTTAGCAGTGGCCTGTATTTGAATTCAATATGAGAAAACTGTGCAAATAAACATCAAAGTTTGAGCTCGGTTTGAAGCGAGGCGGAACGGGGCTAATTGTGGTCAGATTTGAAAACGAAGGATGATCTGTGGCGTTTTATCTGGAAAAAACATGAAGAGACTGCAGAGAAAACACACTCAGAAAGGTCAGGTCAAGTCTGAATTAATATCCACTCCGGCTGTAAGGCAATGCATGCAGTCAGACCAAAAGCTTTTGTTTCTAAACAGAAATTAACACAAGCGAAGCATTTAAGCAAAGCCTGATTACAGCCAATATAAAGGAGAAGTTATGTAATGCTTAGTCAGTATAATGCATTGATTCTAGGTTTGTAAAAGTATCAAAAATCTGATACTAATCAATACCAAAACTAGTCCTGAAAATATCAATACTATAAAATAAGCAGAATTCCCAGTCTTGATCTACAGTAGTTCTATCAAAACTAGTACAAGGCCACATGGCATTATTACTGTATTTTGTCTTGAAAATGATATTCTACTGACTAAAAAGAGGCTAAATATCACCATGGTGGTACCAGTTCTGTTTACTTAGCATCAACAACACAACACGAATTGATAGTTGGCCTGTAAGCAAAAAAAAAAAAAGAAGACATTTTCACAATAGGTAGGTGCAAAAAATTTTAATTATTGGGTGTTTGTGTGTTTTGTGTATTTAGGAACTGCCATTGCAAGATGAGGTCAAATACACAAACTATAACTGCATAAGTACAGTAAAGGAATAATATTAATTTTTCATAAATTACAGTAATCCCTCGTTTATCGCGGGGGTTAGGTTCCAGAAATAACCCGCAATAAGTACCCGCGAAGTAGGACAACTTTATATTTTACAATTATTCTACATGTTTTAAGGCTGTAAATGCCTCACCACACACATTATACGCTTTTCTCAGACTGGAATTAACATTTTCTCACATTTGTCTCTCGTTTAAACACTCAAACTTTCATAGATTTTCAACAAAATGTATTAATAGTGAAGCATGGGGGGAGACACGGCTCCGGAAGCCTCGCCGGACGCGAAAGGAGTGCGGAGACATGAGTCATTGGATCCGCAGGAAGCACTGCTCTCATCCAACGGGACTTCCACGTCCCGGGACGCGATGCGCGCCAACCCCTTGGAGAAGTGCGCGACACAAGCAGCACGACCGGCGCGAGGCCGTGCGTACACCAGGGCTGCGAGCACGAGATCGAACCGCGGCGCCCGGAAAGCATCCTCTCAGCCCGAGCCACAAACCAGCCGCACGAAACCAGCAAAGAGTGGTTTAATCCTGGTTTAGACCTGGTCTAGTCCTGGTTTAGTCCAGGTCTAGACCTGGTCCAGTCCTGGTTTAGTCCAGGGCCAGTCCAGGTTTAGACCTGATCTAGACCTGGTTTAGTTCTGGTCTAGACCTGGTTTATTCCACGTTTAGTCCTGGTCTAGTCTCTTAGCCAATCAGGCCGCAGAACACAATGTTACACTGATAAAAGGAGAAGTTCAATTTGTCAACTGGACAAAGTTTGTTTGGTTGAAAACGTTTCGCCGCTCATCCGAGAGGCTTCGTCAGCTCGTCAGAGCTGACGTCAGAGCTGACGAAGCCTCTCGGATGAGCGGCGAAGCGTTTTCAACCAAACAAACTTTGTCCAGTTGACAAATTGAACTTCTCCTTTTATCATGGATTCTACCTGGACGACTGAGGGACTTTTCACACAATGTTACACTATAAAAAAAATGTTACAGTATAAAAAAATTGAAAAAAATAAAATAAAATCCGCGAAGCAGCGAGGCTGAGAACAGTGAACCGGGATAGAGCGAGGGATTACTGTATTACTATGTTTAACTTGACTTAATCTAGAAATGACAATCAGTTCAAGGGCTAAAGCACCATTGTTTTGAATAGTCCACACTTCTCACTTAGAACTAGATTATATATTAAAGTAGGGATGGGACAAGACAAAATTTCCACAAGACGAGAGGAGATATTGGGTCCACAAGAACGAGACAAGACAAGATTTTAAACATAATTCCTAATACATACATTTCCCGGTTCAGTATCCAATTTTGGCCTCACAATTTTGTTTCATTTCATAGTTTTCATATTTTCCATTCTAGTACTGCTTTTTGGAAATATGACCCTTTTTTTTCCTAAATGTAAACACATGGGAAAAAATCTCAGGAGATCATTTTTTGCACGATCTTGTGGCAATTTTGTCTCGTGGCACGTAATAAATAACAAAGGTCAAGATTAGAAGCTGATTTTGGGGCTGCATTGACTGATAAGTGCAATGTAACAGGAACGTATTATTTCACAAATTCAAGCATAAACCTTGTACATTATTATAACTAAACACACAGGTTTGGGATATGGCAAACAAGTGAATCACAGTTTTCAATGTTTCCATAAAAATAAATAGTTACGGTTTTCAAACTGAATTTTATGGATGTGAATGAGGCACATTTTTCATTAGTGCAAGCCAACAACAAGTCTCTAAAGTATGAATTCTGCTCCAAACCAGACGCTTTTACTGACAAAAGGTTGGCTGTAGACCTTTTCATGAAAAATACCCAAGCTTATTTCTGGTAATTTGAAAAAAACAAAAACAAATAAGCAATAGGTATACATTAACCATCAGACGACAAACATATTGTGAAGTTTAATCTTGTGAGACCACTCCATATGTGCACTGCTAAATCCTTTCTCAACAGTGACAGTGTATTTGAAGTATAAAGTCTACGGGGAGGCGAGCTAACTTCACACAAGCAGTAGACCGAAAATGAATCCGGCATCCTTTCTTTGATCCGTCCTTAATATTTTAGCACCGTGAACATCTGCTGGGCCTATCCAGATGTTGGTGGCTGTCCTACTGTATGTCCCTCCTCTGGCATGGCCGGCTATAAACCCGCGTCTCATTCATTTGGCTAATTAGCGCCCATTAGCCGGCTTATGCTAGTTCCAATTAGCTTCGGCGAGTGAGTATAATACAACGGTCCGGTCGGCTAAACAAACAGCAGGTCGTGGTCACATATACGAGCTCTCAAAAGGGTTTTCAAAGTAAGGGCTGATCAAATGTAACCCGGATCAATGGCAGGGGTGCAGTGCAGACCCTGGTGCTGGGAGCAAGACAATATAATATCATAATTCATCGTAATAAAATACTAACTAAGGGTGGATTCAGCACCTGCTTGTTTCCATGGAGATGACAGCTTTGCAAGGAATATTCCACAGTATGGCATGAAGCAAATCTATGTAGGGTTTATTGAATTACAACTTTTTTTTTTTTTTAGCTTGGAGATACTTTGAAAAGCAAATACTCTCACTAAGAGAAGTCTGACCCATGTAGTGTCACCTGGTTGTCTCCATAGAGATAGACAAGGTTAATGTCAAACTGTGGAACTTTTCCCACAAAGCAATAGCATCCCTGTGGAGACAAAGATGTGGGAAAAATTAAAGTAGACTAAAGCCGAATTTTAAAGTTTTATGTACACTGTATCTATCAGTTGGATTATAGTTTTAGCTAAAATTTTACTACTTGTAATAATTGTATATTGTTCACTGTGTAATTTTATTTTGTTATCATTGTTTTTAGGGAGACCATTTTAAGATCTGTCCAGGGACAACAGATGAAAAATAGCCTTTTGGCTAATTCTGGTACATTTACAGATATGTTAATTAATGTACACTATCCCTGTCAAATAAACCAATAAAATAAAAAAATAAAAAAACTTAAATTCTAATGTTGGTTAAAAGTACTGAAGTGACTCTGTGCCTGTCTCCTCCTCCACAGGACTGGTCTGGTTTAGTCTGCTGTCTGTGGGCTGTGGAGGGAAAAGGGGCATTTGTCATAAAACATGCATGGAAAGTGTGAGGTAAGGGCGGCTGCTGCCCTCTTAATAAAACGAACAGAGGGCATTTGGTCAATGTGAATACCTAAAGTTTGAGCTCATGACTCAAGCTAAAAACATGTATGGTCCTCACCCACTGAAGAGAGCTGCTCCTTCCACCAACTTCCAGTCCAAATGAGCTTGGACGAGAATAGTCATGACATGACATGACATAGTCTTTTTTTTTTTTCATTTTGGTGTTTTTATTGCAATGAAAAACATACAAAATGATGTGTCTGCGAGCTTACACATCCACAAACCTGACTCTTGGCTTGGAGGGGACTCGTTCTGCTTGTTTCCATGGAAATGCTGTACCTTCGGCTATAATCTTTGGCAGAATGTCATAAAATGCATCTATCTCTCTGGAAAAGTGTGGTTTTAACTTTCTATTTCCATGGAAGCATACTGGAGGTGACATACCACCTCCACGTCCTATATCATGTCAAAATGATTCTTGGGAGCTTTTAATTAGAATGTTATTATTACCTCTCCAGAAACATACCAGGAGTTGTGTTTTGCTTCGTTCACACGTTTGAGTAATCCTTTATTATTAGTCTAGCTACAGCTCCAAAACTCAAAATGATCTGTTCCATTTTGCGATATCATGAAGTGGTAACTACCTTTTACCTTTTGTCCAGTAGAGATTGGCAATTCCACTGCTGAAATCAGCCAAATGCTTCTAATGAAAGTATATGGAGTTTAAAAACACAGTGCAGCACTTTCTGTATTGCCTAAATATGCAGGATTTATATGTAAATGTGACAAAACACAACTCCAAGTGCATTTGTGATTCAGAAAGAAAATTGTAACATAATTTAAATTAGTGTAATATGGGCCCTTTAAATTAATGTTTACGTTGGAATATAATGGAAAAGTATGTTCATCTTAAAAGTAGCATGATAAAAAGTGCCTATTCCATTGTGCTGTGTTCATGGGCTTCAGGCGAAAAATTCCTTTCTGATTTGAAGGACCTTTCCCCATTCAAAAGAGATTATATTTTGATTTAAATTGTGTCATCGCTATAACAACTGTTGCCATGCCAAATCCTTCAAATCAGGAAGAAATTCTCAATCCTGGAACTCATGAATACCAGAAAAACATCTGGGCTAATAAAAACAGATTAAGCAGTTAGAAACCCATTGAATCACACATACTATAAATATTAGCTAAGCATCAGCAGGTTTAGTACACACCAAAGTGGATTCAGTATCAGTTTGTGGTGTTTTGTGGTACATGGTTTTGGAAGAAGTTTTATTAAAATATAAGCAGCAGCAGCAGTTGTTCTAATACCAAACCAAAACATACAAAATAATAAAAGCTACAGGCAATGAGTAACCATAACTAAACAGACCCAGAAAGCTGTATATTATCCATCACAGCAAACGTGGCCAGACTGAAACAAGTGACAGATGTTGTACACAGATGTGAGTGAGAAAGCTCTGAAATCTGCGCACTGCACCGGGCTATTACGACCGCATCAGAACACGCATACTGGGCATTTGGATCGACAATGTTTTTTAAGAAGCTTGGCAACACGAGACTACAAATTGACCACAGTGCCTGGAATGTTTCACAGGATGACATTGTAGTCCTCTATCTTCATGTAAACAAGTTAGTGACGCTGCCAGATCAAGTTAGAGGACAGATCAGTGGAAAGGGGACCACGCTGTAGACCTGGGCGATATGGCCTAAAAATAAAATCTCAGATTAAAAAAAAAAAAATCTGATTTCCGATTTTAATCGATTTTTCTCTGCCCTACTCAAAAACAAATAACAGATGACAGACAAATGTCTCAAAAATAATGTAACGTTCTTTTATAAAACAAATACATTACACCTAGCATCAATTAAGCTGTTATTGTTTTAAAAAAATATATCACTTGAAGACCCTGACCTACAGCATTGTGCAGTCTGTATACAGCTGTGGCAACTTCAGAAAAATATTTGCGGCTTGGTAGCACATACTTCGGGTCCAAAACTTTCACCATGTTAATGAATCCGGGCTTTTCCACAGTATATATGGGCACTAGGGGTGTAAAGATTAACCGATTTGGATCAGTTATCGGTCTGTGACCTCTGCGATTCGAGTGTACCGATCAACGGAGCCCGGATTGGTAAATATGCACTATGAACGGTCCGATGGTCCGGATTTACGGCCGTGAAGCGGTTTCCTAGGTCCTGAGACCATGAGCGCTCGCTCTCAGACAGTAGAAGCGGCCGTGTGCGTGTGTTTGAACTCTCACGAGGCTACAGTGTTGACCTTTTACCTGTGACATCGGCTGATGTTGTTGGAGCGCAGCGCGGGATACTTTCACTTTGCTATGGAGCCGACTAATCCTGTCAGACAGTGCGGATTTACAACGTGTTTCACCTAACATCCAAGGTTTGGAACTCACACACAAAGATTCACACCCCTAATGGGCACCATGTCTTTTACAATATACATCATGTTTTTGGCAAAACTCGTTTGTTCTAAGTCTGACGCAAGAAAACCGAACCAGTTCCATAATACAGATGTAGCAACACCTTTGTTTGGTACAAGCTCCGCCTTTCCCTCAATCGCTAGCCGTGCTAGCTTGTAGAATGTTTGGGTACGTCTCGCTAACTTACCCGTGTAGAACGTGCCCGCGCATTAGTTCTACTCGCATGTAAAAAATAACTAAAAAAATCGATTTTCATAAAAACACATTGTCCTGAACTGTAAATTCGAATTAATCGATTTAATCGATAAATCGCGCAGATCTACCACGCTGACAGTAAAAATGTATGTTTTTCATCTGGTAAGAAACACATCTGTAAATGGGTAAATACAAGTCAGATTAGATTAATGCAAACCTGTGAAACATTGCAGGCAAAACAATAACATCTCTATGAAAACCAACATTTGGCAGACCGAACCTGGGGATACAGTTCTGAAGAAGTCAGACCACAGATAGCACTGTCATCCTACAGCTCTAAGGAGGAAAACAGCCCCAAAATCAGTTTAAATCAGGAGCAGAGTGTAAAGATAAGCCACAAATAGAGGTCTGTACGAAATAATTTAAAGTACAAGTCCATGCTATACAGACCCATGGGAAGACCTAAGACTTTGTTTCTCAGCTGGCCTTCGAACACCTTGGAGTCCCACTGGAGGATCTGTCTGGGATGAGGGAAGTCTGGGAGTCCCTTCTTAGACTGCTGCCATGCTAAGTTGTCCAAAGGATTTTAAACAGCCAGAAATTTGTACAAACGACATAAGACACTTCTACTATATCTTACAGGTGTGATTTGCCTATTTTCTCCCATTCGTGTGTGTCTCCATTAGCGTGTATGTGGGCTTCAGTACATGACGTGTAGTAGTACCTTTGTGATATCTGTGAGAGTGGAGCCTGGGCCGGAGCAGTCTGACAGTTTGAGTTTTAGCTCTGCAGTGTTAACTCAACCAGGATGTACACGATCAGACACAACAGAGCCAAATGTGACAGGCTCCTCTGCTCCGTCAAAGAAGATTTCTGTATGGGAGTACTGACTGATGGCTGCATGTTTAATATATATGAGATTTACTGTTCTCTCTGTTCAGCTGTGGACTATAGGCTTGGAGAAAAGAGATGTTTCTTTCATAAATCCCTGGACTGGAGGACTCTGCTTAATGCTGTCAATGAATTCAACAACTTGCTCCAAGGATTTTCAGAGGACAAACTGTTTTTGATAGCACAGTGATAATGAAAACTGTTTTTTTTCAAACAACAGAAATACATTTTCAATAACAAATAAAAAGGTCCATATTGCATGATCAGAAACATACCCAGATTTGTGTTTCATTTGAGTATTCCTTTATTATTAGTCTGTCTACATCGCCAAAGCTCAAAATGCTCTGTTTCACATAATGATGTCATGAAGCTACCTTTTACCTATAGTTCAGTAGAGATTGAATTCTAGGACAGAAATGATCCAAATGATCCTGGTGAAGGTGTATGGAGTTTAAGTTTCCAATAGGCCTGTTGGTTCTACTGCCCCCTGCAACCCCTCTAACCGAAATGACGTCAAAGCATGAATGAAAGCTAAATTTTAAGCTAAATCCCGCGAATGTCAATACGACATCCGTTGCAAATGCGCATTGCCATTCAAATTCTCCACTGTGCCAGTCGCCAGGTGTTCCAAACCCTGACCAGACGGCCCTTATAATCACGCACGCTCTGCTCTTCACAAACTTCCAAATCAGTAGAAGTCAGCATCCTGTCCTCTGGCTCCAGCTGTCCTCACACTCCTTCAAACACAAGAGCCTGAATATTTTACAAATAACCCGATAACGAAGAGCACACCCGCGGAGAAGCTAATGCGCGACTACGCCTTTATCCAAGCGACGCAATCTTTTCAATTTGTCCACACAGAGCCTCCCACAACAGACAGATGGATGGGGGTTTCAGATCTGTTCAGTGAGTCAAGAGCGGCGCAAGTACCAAACAGGAGCAGGAAACAGGCAGGTCTCAAGGGGGCGACGGTGAGGTACATTTCAAACCAGAAGGCGAGTCGCTTAGACATTTCAACAACGGAGTGCAACAATATTTGGAAGTAAATTTCTCATTCATTTTCTCATAAAGAAAATTTAAAAAATAAATGTTTGAAAGTTTGCTCGAGCATAATCAGCCTCGTGGTAACTACTGGAAGATCTGGAATTCTATTTAAAATATGTTTCTGAAACTTTATAAACCACTAAGATATTAAAGCATAACTTAGTGGTAAAAGTCTATGGGAAAAATGAATGGAATATTCACTTATAAAACCAGAGCGGGCAGTCAGTGTTGAGCTCCATACATAATTTTGCACTGATAGTTTTTCTGACTGTCCATACTGTATATTTTGTCTATGTTTAGTCAAAGTTTATTTTTTTATTTAAAGGAGAATTAACGTTTTTTACAATCTGAGCCTTATTTCGGTAATAAAACAAGTTGTTTTACTCACCCATAGCACTTTGGTGTCATATGGAGCACTTCCAGAGATGTTTTAGATTAGCGATATCCGTAATGTGAGTTCTCGGGGCATATAATATATGCCCTGAGCATATAATATATGCCCCGTGCGGTCTCCAAATAACACAAACTTTAGCACTTTTCAAATCATAGAAGCTCAATGTCTTAGTCTACACTTTCATTTGAGTCAAAAGTGGCCTGTAATCCGAGATTTATCGATAATTTACAGCTTTGCGTTTCATGTTTGGGTCCCGGGAGCTGAGAGCGAAATAAACTGTGACTCCGCACATGCGCACTGGCCTCCTCATCTACTCGAAACTATGGCTAAATCTCGGATTACAGGCCACTTTTGACTCAAACGAAAGCGTAGTCTAAGACATCGAGCTTCTATGATTTGAAAAGTGCTAAAGTTTGTGTTATTTGGAGACCGCAAACATGTGCCCCGAGAACTCACATTACGGAGATCGCAAATCTAAAACATCTCCGGAAGTGCTCCATATGACACCAAAGTGCTATGGGTGAGTAAAACAACTTGTTTTATTACCGAAATAAGGCTCAGATTTTAAAAAACGTTCATTCTCCTTTAATACATTTTTTATTTGATCACAGACTGAATTTTACTATTATTCATTGCCGCACCATTTCGTCCTAACAAATTTCTTGTTAATGGCAAAATATGTTTTCTGATTCTTAACAGCTAAAATGATCAAAAATAGCAAATAGAATAACATTTTGCAAGAAGAAACAAATTCAGTATACAACACTGACAATGACTTATGTACAATAACAGAGGAATTTTGTAAATACATAAAACAATAGGCTAGTGTTTTTAAAGGGTAGTCCGTAAACACAAAATTCAATTACAAGAAAATGCATTAAGCTTGAACTAGTATAGAATTTCTAGTGTACAAGCTAAAACAATACACATTATTTTAAGCAAATACACGAGACGGGCAGATTATGGTGCTTCGCTACTTTACAATACAACAGATCTCAGAGTCGCCCCTACTCACAGAAGGAAATACTGTATTTTTCAACAATAGAAACACCAGTAATGAATAAATGCTAGATGAAATAAATGAAAAATGCACTTATAAAACCGGAGCGGGCAGTCACTGTTGACCTCCATACATAATTTTGCACTTATAGTTTTGCTCTATTGTTCTGACCGTCTGTACTGTATATTTTGTCTATATTTAGTCAAACTTTATTTTTTATTTAACACCTTTTTTATTTTAATTAACATTTTAATTACACTAAGACCTGAATGACCAATTAGGACTGTATACAAATATAAGTTAAACAGGACCACTGATTGTACTAAAGCCCTTACCTCTGAATCTCACTTCCCCGTGTACAAAATGTTAAATTGGCATTTTATTTTCAACATTTAAACAGTTGGATAGAGAAGCTCATTAGAAATTTCACTTTGATGTAATTCCACCATGTCCAGACCAATTATCTCAGTCATTGAATCCCTCTCAGCAGTGAATGAAGTGTCCCGGTCACAGATTAGTCCAAACCAGCTGTGGCCCCTTCTATGGCCCCTGGGAGACCTCTATTTTTACTGATCTTAATGCGTTGGGCATTTTGGATCTAAATATGTACAGACATGTCCCAGAAGATAATGGAGATTTTTCAAAAACAAGCCTCAAAATGTCCACATAATCCTGAAAAACCTATTGTCACGTCCACCATGAGTCACTCTCTCATCCTCAGCAGAAAGTAATAAAGCAGAAAGAATAAACTACAGTGTGTCCTTTTCCCCGTTGTATTTCATTGCTACAGCAACAATCAAATCAAATCAAACATGGCATTCACAAAATGCCATGTTCGGTTCGAGTCTGGTCTTAGTCCTGGTTTAGACTAGACTTTGACCCTTTGAGAGTCTGGGTGCAAGTATTAGCCATGCAAGCAGGAGCTGACACAAATTGTAGGTTTAAATGAATAAAAAAATATATTTAAAAAATAAATATATATATATATATATATATATATATATATATATATAAATACAAAAAAATTACCAAAATATAATAATCATACAAAAATAACTTTGTCTAATTGAATTTAAAAAAAGAAAGGGTATGGTTTTTTTTGTGTTATTTTGCATATCTTAACCACACTGGGATTGGCTATGATTTGAGTGTATAGATAATAAAAAAACAAAACAAGACATGCAATGACACCACTAATGTGCACCTGTTATGCAGAACCCACTTTTCAGAGCTTTTAACCTTGTTATAGTTTTGTGCATGTTTGAGTAATCTTTAATTGCTAATTTTCAAGATGGCATTTTGCATCAACTCATTTCAAAGTCACTTCTTTTGTTCTGCAATTTTATTTTCTTAAACTGCGATGACATTTCAGTTTTCTAAAACTAAAGTAAGTAAACTTTCTTTTACTTTATTATTAAACGTTTCATTTATTAAGTCATTTTAGATGAATATTATGATTTAAAATAACTCACATTATAACATAATGAACCATGGGTTCTGCTTTAAATAACTAAAATAATATATACAACATAACGGCACAATAACAATAATGATATAACCAATAACCAATACTATCGGCCCACAACATCCAAGCAAAACATTTCAAAAGGAAATAGCATCATTGCAAGCCCCTTTTTTCCAACTAAAAGCAAAAAAAAAAAAAAAAAAAACCTGCAAGAAAAGAGCTTTCAGACCCTCTCTCCATGACAAGCCTATAAACCAACAATGATATCGTTTCTGCCAAGCCTCTGAATAAATTTATGCACAAAGCAAGATTTTTCCCTCCTTTTTGGATCGTGTCCCTCTGAGATGGTATTAAAATGCATCACCCCCTCTCCAAAAACAGCACTAGCATTAGCTGGTCCCATCTGTCCGAAACATGGGACCACCAGCACAAACTTCATCAGGTCTAATTTCACATGTGCCAACAGCTTCTAATGTATTCTGTCCACAGGACGCACTAATGCTAATGCTAAATAAAGAGCAGGACAGTCACGGCCACCTGGGTCTCACTACACAACACGGCGCTGCAGGAAAATGGCTGAATATGGCCTCTTTTGTAGACTTAGAAGAATGATTCACAAATGTGCAAGTATAGGACTAAAACTGATATAAAAAAATACAATTGTACATAGTGACAGAGACTCAAAATTCAAGGTAGACATAACTATTGGAAAGAAGATTAATGTGAACTCTTAAATTACTAAAATAATCACATGCATTTCAGAACATTTTTGTAGAGGGTTGGGAATCATAGGGTCGCTCATAATTCAATACGATACACGGATCACAAGATGATATTTTTATGATATGGCAATACATGTGATAATTTATGTATTGCTCATGATGCTCTGTGATATATTGCTGTTTTTTAAGAATCAAATACAATTTACCCCCAATATTTCTTTGTTAAACCACCTCCTGTGCAAAGTTAATATGAAATACATCTATTTGAATCATAAAAACTGACAATATGTCAAGTGTAAACAAGTTTCCTTCCACTAAATAAGCAGCAAAATTGCCATGTGGTCACAAAAATAACTGCTAAAAGATACAAAAAAATACTCTTAGCGATATATCCATACAGCAGCTCACAATAACGACAGTATCATCAGTATTGTACATCACAGTACATGTACGACAGTACATCAATTTTGTATCAGTATATTGATATTTTTGCACACCCCTAGTCTAAACTACAGGGAAGGTTTTATACAGACCTGGGGAGCCCATAGATGAGATGCTTTCTGGTTTGCAGAAGACATTTTATATTACAGCCATACTGATTCATTTGGAGAAAATTAATGCTGAAGAGATAAGATAAGATAAGACAAGACTTTATTGATCTCACACAGGAGAAATTCACTTGCCACATTAGCTCCAGGCAGTTTAGTGCAAAAGAAAGTTTGAAAAAAAGTGCATGCAGACAAGATAAGTAATAATAATAAAATAAGTAAATAAGAGAATATAGGAAAAAAAAATTGTACGTTTAGACAGTGGAGTTCTACAGTCTGATGGCGGTGGGGATGAAGGATCTGCGGTAGTGCTCCTTCTTGCACTGGGGGTGCCTCAGTCGGCTGCTGAAGGAGCTGCTCAGCTCCTCTACAGTCCGGTGCAGAGAGTGAGAGGTGTGGTCCATGATGGACATACTGTAAGTTTGGCCAACACCCTCCTCTCAGCCACCTCCTCTACAGAGTCCAGAGGACAGCCCAGGACAGAGCTTATTGAGTCTCTTCCTGTCCCGCTCTGTGCTGCTCGGGGCCCAGCAGACGACAGCGTAGAGGACAGCAGAGGCCACCACAGAGTCATAAAAAGAAGTGAATAATTGTGTGAATGTGTGCAGATAGCTGTAACCCATAGCAACTAAAGTCAGTGTACATTATAAAGTCAATAATCTACATTAAAGGTGACCCTTTAAGTCCCATTGATTGACAAAAGGGTAAGGCCCGCCCAGGCCTTTCTGTGTGTGTTCTGTGTGGAGTTTGCATGCATGGTCTGGGTTCGATTCCTGGGTTGCCCAAGCCTTTCTGTGTGGAGTTTGCATGTTCTCCCCGTGTCTGGGTGGGTTTCCTCCGGGCACTCCGGTTTCCCCCATCAACCCAAAACATGCACCATCGGTTAAATACTCCAGCTGAGGTCCTGACCAAACCGAAGCAAGAAGATCATGGAGATGGTCCCCCATGTGCTGCCCACTGCTCCTAATAATAACAGGATGGGTTAAATGCAGAGAAGAATTTCTCCTGTGTGTAATATAAAACGCAGAAGGATGTCAGTGTCTACAGCCCAAGAATCAAACCCACAACCAACTATGGGCCTACATGCACTTTCATAACACTGCAGTTATATTTCAGTGTTCTTCTCTCAACTGTCAACATCTGAACACAATCCTACGATTAAAAACAAATGCAACTGTCTTCAAACACACACAAATGGACAATTTCACTACCACTTCTCTACCAGGGCTGAACAATTTGAGGAAAATGATGATATGTTCTGATAAGCATGGTGATTGCGATTACATTGGCGACTTATGTTTCAATTCAAAGTTCCCATTTTAAACACGTTCAGAAGTATTGACAAAGACTGAAATGTGAACTGACAAACAAATACAAGTATCCCATTTCAGAACATGATCAAACTACAGGGTTAGCAGTTTCTTTTGATTTAGAAAATGATGGTACTCCAAAAACTGCAAACTTTATGATTTGGTATTTGTATTTCTTCAAATTGTGTTTTCGATTTATCTTGTAGGACCTACTGATACTTTGCAGTGACATCTGTAATGGTGGAATATTCAGCAGTTACCATGGTGATACAATGCACACAATAGCAAAGACACAAAAAAATTGAAAATAGTCTGAAAAATACAAAATAGCTTTAATAACTAATTTTCAGGAGCCTGTGTTCATGGTCTGTTTAGGTGATTTTCAACAAAAAGGTGAGCGTGACTAACTGAAAAACTGTCGGCTAATGCTCGCTGGCTGTGAGAGAATCTTGTTTAATCACACAAAGCATCTCACATGTTGTAGTTCCAGCCAAGTCGGCTCTTTCCGCTCACTGATTGTGCTAGAAATAAAATTCAAATTAGTCCAACTTGAGTAACAGAGCTTCTAACAGAGCAGTGTTTCCAATTAGCTTCACACCCGCAGGAAATGTTCATGATATGAGCTGCAAAGTATCAATTTGCTTATGTTTTCTACAAAAAAACAAAAACACTTGACCTCCACAATATGATGGCAGTGCAGATTTCCCCATAACAAGAGTATCATATAAAATTCATACGTGCAGCTTTATCAAATATACATGTGCTGAGACATACAGATGCTTGTGTCTGCTCCTCTTCTCTGCCTATTACAGAAATGATTTCATCTTGACGGGGGCATGTCAGCGGAGAGAGGAGGGGGGAAGTGGGGGGCTCTGCCTGTGAGGGAGGGAGGGAGGGGCGGCTGTCAATCAAACGTGGCGGATCCGAGCGCGCCTGTAGACTTCCCGGTGAGCGTGCGAGGGCCTCTGTCACTCAACACCTTATCTCGCGGAGGGTCTGTCGGCCCCATCTGCCTCTCCTGCTACACAATCATATGGGTGCTATGGTAACGCATATGCGCAGAGTTCAGGGGTAAATGCTAATATGGGACAATGTAATCCAATAAATACTATAGTATTTCAGAACAGAAGTATCTGTTAAAGGAGAATTAAAGTTTTTTACAATCTGAGCCTTATTTCGGTAATAAAACAAGTTGTTTTACTCACCCATAGCACTTTGGTGTCATATGGAGCACTTCCAGAGATGTTTTAGATTAGCGACATCCATAACGCGAGTTCTCGGGGCACATGTTTGCGGTCTCCAAATAACACAAACTTTAGCACTTTTCAAAACATAGAAGCTCAATGTCTTAGTCTACGCTTTCGTTTGAGTCAAAAGTGGCCTGTAATCCGAGATTTATCCAGTTTCGAGTAGATGAGGATGCCAGTGCGCATGTGCGGAGTCACAGCTTATTTCACTCTCAGCTCTCGGGACCCAAACATGAAGCGCAAAGCTGTAAATTATGGATAAATCTCGGATTACAGGCCACTTTTGACTCAAATGAAAGTGTAGACTAAGACATTGAGCTTCTATGATTTGAAAAGTGCTAAAGTTTGTGTTATTTGGAGACCGCTCGGGGCATATATTACATACTCGCGTTACGGATATCGCTAATCTAAAACATCTCTGGAAGTGCTCCATATGACACCAAAGCGCTATGGGTGAGTAAAACAACTTGTTTTATTACCGAAATAAGGCTCAGATTGTAAAAAACGTTAATTCTCCTTTAATACTTTGCAGCTGATATCATCAATATTCCCTTTGGGTGTGATGCTAACTGTAGGCATTGCTCTGTCTGAAGCTCTGTTACTCAAGTTAGTCTTAAATCTGAGCTTTGTTTTAACACAATCTGACCAGAAAGAACTGACTTGGCTGGAACCACAACAGGTGAGCTGATTTGTGCTGCTAAACAAGTCCCTCTTAAAGAACACTACAGTCACAGGCTAGCTAGAATTAGCCGACAGTTTTTCAGTTAGTCACTTTCACATTTCAGTTGAAAATCAAACACCTAAACAGACCATGAATGTTCGTACTGATCACAGTCAATCAACTGATCACTCATGAAAATGTGTTGCTTAAATCCATTTTGTTTTTTTGTTTTTATTTCTGGTCAGAAAATAAAACTTAGATTAAGTCTAACTTGTGTAACAGAGCTTCCAACAGAGTAGTGCTTCCAGTTAGCTTCAGATCCACAGGAAATGCTGCTGCTGCTGCTTATAATAATAATAATAATAATAATAATAATAATACATTTTATACTGTAATGCACTTTATATTTGACATCAGCTGCAAAGTATCAATAGGATCTTCTTGCTGTGAGGCACAAAGCTGCCAATCTTTTTTTAAATTTATTTATTGACATAATAACAATATAACAAAAAGTACAAGTGGAATAAATTACAACATAAATTACAACATAAATTACAACTTCCAATAGTCCACTAATAGAAACTGTCTTACCGTGAAATTATTTGCCCGTTTGGCATCATCTTAACTATTTTTAACATGACATCACAGGTTGAACAAAATATATCTATGAAATTCCAAATAGAACAAACTGTCACTGCTCCAAAATACTACACCAAAGATGTAGTGCCAAGATGCTTTTCCCATGCAGCTGCTGGCTCGATCCGTGGTAAAATGTTTTCGTATAATTCCTCGATTTGCAAAACATTCAAATCTGAGAAGCTTCAAATTCCACTGTCTAAACTTTTTAGAAACAAGAGTTCAGTAACCGGAGTGGACTGAGCGCAGAGGACACCAATAATGAGGAAAGGAGAATCGCTCGCTATGATGAAATTATGATTCAATTGAGAGCCCCGAATCCATTATGCAAACACATTCAAAAGACATGTCAAATATTGATATGGTCTTCAGCTGCTCAAACTCCAGTCATTACGTGCCCAAAGTGAACCCCGGGCTGTCATTAATCATGGATACAAGTCAGCTGGAGGTCCTGATTCTCATTCAGAGCCTAACGAAGAATGGAGCTATGGGGGAACATATGAAACAGTTTGCTGGACTGGATATCGGTTCAAACAATATCCTGGCTGGACATATCATTTAATGTAATATGACTATTTACTGGTGGTACTTGGCCTAGAAAGAAATTTATATAAAAAATTATATAAAGCTGTTCTGTGGTTACTTGTGACACAAATAACAGTTCCATAATACATTTGCAGTTTTACTTTATGTTTTAAGAAAATAAAATGCCGTTCTCAGTCTCTAGACTAGTATTGGTTGATATCAGGTATTGGCAGATAGATAGCTATAGTATTGAATCAGTATTGGAATTAAAAAAGCTGGATCGCTTATGAAGCTGCATAACCATACTACTACTACTGCTACTGCTACTACTACTACTACTACTACAGTCATACCTCACCTTACGAAAGACCCAACTAACGAATAATCCAAGTTACGAAACGTGTTTACGTAAAATTTTCGTCTCTGAATACGAAAGAAAATTCAAGTTACGAAACGCGAAATCTCAAAAATTCAAATAAT
Source organism: Paratrypauchen microcephalus (assembly GCA_036785185.1). Taxonomy (NCBI): domain Eukaryota; kingdom Metazoa; phylum Chordata; class Actinopteri; order Gobiiformes; family Gobiidae; genus Paratrypauchen; species Paratrypauchen microcephalus. The sequence continues at coordinate 2,942,615 of JAVJIX010000066.1, read as the reverse complement.
GCGCACTCGGCTTCGCAGCAGCCCGAATCCCCCATTGCGACTCTACTCCGAAAAAATCACGTTACGAAACCACTTCTGGAACGAATTAATTTCGTAAGGTGAGGTATGACTGTACTACTACTACTACTACTACTACTACTACTACTACTATGTATAGCTTTTTTTTTTTTTTTGAGTATCCTGATATGAATTTAAGAGGATATTTTGACAATCCAAGAGAAAGTTATGAAAACCTAGCACTGTTGCCATTGTAATTAACAATTAAAAAACAGTATATATTTTCACAGGCCAGAAGTCCTCAAGAGATTGCCTAAAATTACCACAGAAATATCACTTAAAGGGACAGTGTGTAAGATTTTTACCCGTTAATTACTGAAATTTAAGATACCCATTCAAAAATACAGTGTTTTCCAAGCCTTTTCACTTCCATCATGAAATCAAAGTATTCTTTTGGACTTAGATATAGTCACATAAAAGGGGGATCTTCCCCATGCAGAGGCAGCCATTTTGAATACGAGAGCCGCAGAAGGACATTTGGGCTCCGCCTTCGCCTTCGGCAAGGCTCGTGCTTTTGGGTAAACAACACAAGCATGCTGCCGGATCAGACGTCGTAATGGATCTAACAAGTTTATGGTGAAATACAGAGTTTGACATGTGCAAAGCATTCTAAGGTAAGCTAACCTCGTTTTGTGCTTTTCCGTATAAAATCCCCATGTGCTTGAGGAGTGTTTGTTGTGCAGGGAAATGAATTGCATAGTCAAAAAGAGGAGACTGTAAGGTTTCATTTGATGTGTAGAGTGTCATGATACATGATCGGGAATGTGTGTTTTCATGAGAAAAGAAAAAAAACGGGACTGCGCGGCGCGCGGCTTGTGCGCACGCCCGGGTGACCCTCGAGGTCTGCCGTAGCTAAAACAGAAAGTGCAATAGCACCATCCACCTATGCCCCACGAATCCTACACACTGGGGCTTTAAGACTCTTATTTTGAAGTGTGACAGACATGAGCTTGGTACATTTTTCTTTTGACAAACTAAAAAATAAAAAATAAAATGGACAGATTCAAACAGTGTCATTTATGGGTAACTTTGCTATAGCTACACTGCACTGAAGTATTATACGTGTGTTCCATCACAGTCTGAAAAGCAGAATCCATGCCGTCATAGTTTTTTCTGTTTACCAATCTGTACAACAGTCTGTACAAGGTCTAATTAAACCCTGAGTCACCACAGACAAAGCAGAAGAAAATCAAGTCAAAATGATCTTAGTATTTAAACAAGCACTGCATCAAATCAGACTTGTATAATTGTAAGGACAGTACAATGCACTACAATGACCAGAATCCTTAGTTCTTTTAACACAATCAGCATATTACTCTTGATAAACTGCAAACCTGTTCTGTAAAATGGACTTCTCAGAGCTTTTATTATAGTTGTTTCTCTTTCTCATTTACTCTGAAGTTGTATTTGGAGTGATTCGTGTATGATTGAGCAGTGTTTAATTGCTTATTTTCAAGACCATATTGCTGATCAACCATCATTTTCATCACCGGCATATATCATATTCACTGCTATGTACTTATTCGTTCTCCAATTTTATTTTCTTAACCGTGATACATGTAGGATTCGGCAGTGTTCTGTAGTAATTTTGGTATGAATGAAAAGAATCTGCTACTCACAAGTGTGATCTGGTGAAAACAACTTCACTTTTCTTTGTTGTGATGAAGTTTATGGTGACGTCAGCTCCCATTAGGCACCACAGTTTTCAAACAAAGGAACTACGGTGGACTCTTTAGCAGACATCTTAGATTTAAAATGTCCAAATTATAGCATAATGATCCACGAGTGTCATAGATTATAACTATAGCAGACACAAGCAGGATATGTGCTTAAATGATTGAAATATTGAAATAATGATGGCACTAATAACCCTCCACAGCAAGTTTGACATTTTTTAATTAAACATCCCCATGAAATGAAAATAAATTAATATAAAATTATTAGGGCTGGGAATATTAACGCGTTAATCACGATTAGATTAATGTAAGTTATGATCGCGAACAATTTTTTAAATCGCGATCAGAGTTTGCCAGCATTTTCCACAATTCTACCATCCATATGCAGCTCATTTGGTTGTATTAATTAAACTCATTGTCGGTTAAACGCGCTATTTTGAGTTTGCTAGTATTTTGTTCCTTCTACGCATCAGTAGGCAGCTCGAGCGGGCTTCAATCGAGTCGTCGGCATTGGCAAGGAAGGACACGCTGTTGTCTTCAGTTTAGCCAACTTTGTGTAATGGACAAGCAACGGTTTTCTGGACCTCTGAATGGTTTGTTTGAATATAAAAAACATCCAGACGGACAAATCGACAAGACTAAAGTAAAATGCACCCTGTGTCAAGCAGAGTTTCAATACCACCATATTTTAAGTTATGAAGTGCTTTGTATTGGTATTTTATTTTATTTATTGGTTATTTATGGTTATACTTATCTGAAGTATAGACAACTGGGTCTACATGGCACTTTTTCTGATTTTTTTGTGTGTTCATTTATTTACAATTTCTCAAAGTAAGCACTATTACTGGCTCATTGTTACTTTTTCCTTTCTCTGCACTTTTTTGAAATAAAAAAAAATGGTGAGAAATACTTTGCATTGTGAGTTTAACTTTAGATTCGAACGGTCTTACTGCAAGATATCAATTTTAAACATGCAAAATAAATCACGATTAATCGCGATTAACTATGAAATTTCTGAGATGAGTTGCGATCAAGAAAATTAATCGTTTGACAGCCCTAAAAATTATACAATATTATAGACTGTATAGTATAATTTTGTCACCCAAACAAGTAGTGCCCGAGGCTCTGGTCACATGATTTACTTTTTCCGGGACTAACTTGGTCTCATATGACTCCAGGGTGGGGTCAGAGCAAGGTTCAAAGGTCATTGTGCTCTCCACCCACTCGGACAAAAGAAGGATTAAGTCTTTGAGGAGGGGGCCTCAGCAGCTCAAGTTTAAACAGGGCAGGAACTGTCTGTCTGGAAAATGTGGGAATCACTGTGGTCTTCAAAAGTAAATTGGTATTGTAGTATTTGTCAAAGGATTACCCCCTACAACAAATAGGTAGGCTTAAATAAATGTACATTAAAATGACCTTAAAGGAGACATACTTTATGCTTTTCCCTCATTAGCTTACTTAAAGTTGTATTTCTATTGATTCATGTATCACTGAGTAATTTACTGGCATCTGTTTTCACCTATCCCGTATCCACGCCCAGACAGGAGATTTAAAAAAAGTGACATATGTTTTCAATAATAAAACAATGCAAATGAAAATCTATAGCTTGTTATGGTGAAATACCACTATGAGAGGTTTTGAACAGGAAGTCCTTTCTTTTTCTGTTGATACTTTGCAGTGACATCACGCTAGGTGGGGTTCTCCGTGTATTTCGGTGGTGGAATATTCAACAGTTACCATGGTGACACAATGCGCACGTTAGTAAATGTCAAAAAATGTTACTAAATGGATGTGATGCAAGCGTTCAAGGTCCTGTTTAGGTGTTTGAGTCTCAAGAAGGTGAGAAAGATTAACTTGTTAGTAGAAATCAGTTCTCCTGATGTACACTGCCTGACAAAAGTATTAGGACGATTGTGTATTTCTGAACTTTCATAAATAATGATAACAAGACGTATTGGTAATGACAACAAATCAATTTATTGATATATTAAAGCAAATTTCATCATGTGTAAAGGCATATTATTGCAAAAATGTAACAATATCAAGTTAAATTGCTTTTTTTCATCAAAATAAACCACCTTTGGCCTTAATCACAGCTTTACAAATTCTGTGTGTCCTTTCAATCATGCATATGGGCTGATTCGAGAACTCTGATATGAGTTGATTTTAAAATATTATTAATTGACTGTTCAAACTATTTTCATAATGAGAGGATGCTATGAAAACATGAGTAATATTCGTCCACAAGTGGATTTGCGCACAATGATCTGAAAGCATGAGAACGTGTGATAATATAATTGAATAAATGCGATGAAATAGTATTAAGTACACCACATTTAAAGGGACAGTGTGTAAGATTTTTACCCGTTAATTACTGAAATTGAAGATACCTATTCAAAAATACATTGTTTTCCAAGCCTTTTCACTTCCATCATGAAATCAAAGTATTCTTTTGGACTTGGATATAGTCACATAAAAGGGGGATCTTCCCCATGCAGAGGCAGCCATTTTGAATACGAGAGCCGCAGAAGGACATTTGGGCTTCGCCTTCGGCAAGGCTCGTGGTTTTGGGTAAACAACACAAGCATGCTGCCGGATCACACGTCGTAATGGATCTAACACGTGTTTTGGACTAAATTGTCTTACTGGATTTTATTCGCTGGATCCTTACGAACAAATTGAGAGCAAGTTTATGGTGAAATACAGAGTTTGACCTGTGCAAAGCATTCTAAGGTAAGCTAACCTTGTTTTGTGCTTTTCCGTATAAAAGCCCCATGTGCTCGGGGAGTGATTGTTTTGTAGGGAAATGAATTGCATAGTCAAAAAGAGGAGACTGTAAGGTTTCATTTGATGTGTAGAGTGTCATGGTACATGATCGGGAATGTGTGTTTTCATGAGGAAAAAAAAAAAAAACGGGACCGCATTTTATTTATACAGTAGCGGCGCGCGGCTCATGCGCGCGCCCGGGTGACCCTCGAGGTCTGCCGTAGCTAAAACAGAAAGTGCAATAGCACCATCCACCTATGCGCCACGAATCCTACACACTGGGGCTTTAAATAATGCTTCATACATTGAAAAGTTGGCTCAGTACCCCCAGCATCACAAATTATGCCATCGTCCTAATACTTTTGTCAGGCAGTGTATCTCCAGCTAAAGCAGTTATTTATGATCAGATCCTGTTTGAACAAAGCTCAGATTAAATTCTAACTGGAGTAACAGAGCTGCAGACAGAGCAGTGCCTCCAGTTATCATCACTCTCATCATGTTGATGTCATTAGCTGTACAGTATCAGTTAAGCCATTTTAGATCAATATTCCAGTTTACAATGAACAGTCATCAAAACCATGATCTATGTATGCAACGGTTGAATAGAAAATACCCCAGAAGCACCATACGTCCTCCATCACACTGTATCGTCCTCTTTATTTGTGCGCAGAGAGAAGGATGTGTGGAGCATAGGCAGTAGTAGCTCTAGTTGCCCTTCCATTTCCAAGTGTATGTGTGAAAACAAACTGCAAAGTGAACTCTGCCCCCTCCTCTGCTCCCCACAGCGCCCCTAGAGTTCTCCCATCACACCCACATCAGCCCCGCATCAGCCCCACATGAGCCCTGCACCCGCCCGTGGCCTCGTGAGTACAGGCAACATCTGCTCGGCAGCACCGCACCGAGCGGTCAGACAAAGACAAGTGCGGACTACAGCTGTGCCCCGAGGCGTGTGGGAACTACAGTGTGGGAGAGGAGAGAGAAAATGGGACAGAGGGAGAGAGAAACAGAGAAACGGAAGAGAGAGGGAGAGCGATGTAGGAGAGAGAGAGAAAGACACAGGGGGGTTATGGTTAGGGGTGTGGAGGTATAGGAGAGAGAGATTCCACTGAATAATGGACTGATAGAGAACAGGTCCCAGTTGGATTTGAAGACAGAGGTTAATACAGAAAGATAGGAAGGACATCCCTTTCCTAAAATTATTTTAGAAACATTACAACAGGCAAATCATAACTGACAAGGAAATCAATGTTTTTAGAATATGTACTATTAAAATGGCATGTGTTTTGTTATTAACTAGAGGGTATTTGACTTCTATGGGGTATTAAATGTGAACACATAACATATTTAGATCACCATGTTACCTTCCATAAATGCTATATTTGCAAAAAAAAAAAAAAAAAGTAAAAGTTTTAACATGTTTTATAACTTCTTTGCTCCACATGTAAAATCACTCCCATAGATTGTATAAAAAAGTGGTGTGATGCTAATGGTCATAGGAGCAAATTTGAAAAGGATTTTTTTTTTGACAAACAAAATAGTGAAGAAAAAAAAACAGTATCATGCAGAGCGGGTTAATACAAACAATTTAAAGGAGAATTAACGTTTTTTACAATCTGAGCCTTATTTCGGTAATAAAACAAGTTGTTTTACTCACCCATAGCACTTTGATGTCATATGGAGCACTTCCAGAGATGTTTTAGATTTGCGATCTCCGTAACGTGAGTTCTCGGGGCACATGTTTGCAGTCTCCAAATAACACAAACTTTAGCACTTTTCAAATCATAGAAGCTCAATGTCTTAGTCTACGCTTTCGTTTGAATCAAAAGTGGCCTGTAATCCGAGATTTATCCATAGTTTCGAGTAGATGAGGACGCCAGTGCTCATGTGCGGACTCACAGTTTATCTCACTCTCAGCTCCCGGGACCCAAACATGAAACGCAAAGCTGTAAATTATGGATAAATCTCGGATTACAGGCCACTTTTGACTCAAACCAAAGTGTAGACTAAGACATCGAGCTTCTATGATTTGAAAAGTGCTAAAGTTTATGTTATTTGGAGACCACAAACATTTGCCCCGAGAACTCACGTTACCGATATCGCTAATCTAAAACATCTCTGGAATTGCTCCCTATGACACCAAAGTGCTATGGGTGAGTAAAACAACTTGTTTTATTACCGAAATAAGGCTCAGATTGTAAAAAACGTTAATTCTCCTTTAACATGTTTTATAACTTTGCATCTTTGCTTCCCATGTAAAATCACTCCCATAGATTGTATAAAAAAGTGGTGTGATGCTAATGGTCATAGGATTTTTTTTTTATTTTTTATTTTTTACAAACAAAATAGTGAAGAAAAAACAAAACTGTATCATGCAGAGCGGGTTAATACAAAAAATTTAAGACCAAAATGACAAGGCTCACAGCAGGAGTTTCAGAGAGAGGGACCACAGTATTCCAATGTAAGTCAATTGGAACCAGGGTCAGTAGAAGCAGGACTTCCTGTTTGGAATGCAGTGACTGGCACATTAGCAAGTCCATTTATATATACAGTCTGTGGTCACTCCCCCTTCAGCTATCACAACACAATCGGCATGCATCCCATTAATGAAACTACTGCACATCGCATCAGGTTTGTCAAGTTGCTGTGTACAGTTTTGTATCTTGTCGTGTAAGTTTATGAAGAATTGTCATGTGGGACGTAGGTGCAGGGGTGACGTAGGTGTGTGGGCTGAGCTTTGCACAGAATCTTACAGCTAACTGTAAGGAGGGATTGAATAGGGCCCAGGAGAGATCACTAAAACACTGAAACATGCGTGGACAACATCTAAAACCACTTGAGGCATGTTTTGATGAGTTTTGAAATTACTGATGTGCCCCAACATATCTAACCATAGGGGATTTCCTAAAAAGACAAATTTAAATGGATATAGACGCGTTCACATGAGATTCCTGCAGATGTGTCACAGATACAGATACTTCCAGACTCAGCAGAATGTTAAAGGTACTGGGGAAACCGGAGTCCTGTATCTTTTAGATGGTCAGCGATTTCAGATCTCAAGTCCCAAATGAACTCAGGCACATGTCAGTACAGATTTGAATTATGTGCAAAAGTGAAATTATTTAGCATATGTCATGAATTATATTACAGATCTCCATATATGAAGCTCAGCGCACCCCAGTAAAACAGATTCAAGCTCAGATTTTACAGCAAATGTGATATTAAAGGGCCCATTTTGTGTTATAATGACGTACCTGGAGTTGTGCTTATTTTTTTTTTTTTCAATCACACATTTTTAATGCACAAACCCTACATATTTGGGTTGTTGTTTTCTCTCTGTTCTACCTTCTGATGTCATGTGGTGATATAGGCTCCACTGTGTTTTTAAACTCCATACATCTTTACTAGTATCATTTGGATCATTTCAGCCCTGTAATTGCCAATACAAAAAACTTGACAACTACTGTTTCACAAGCGTGAAGAGTCCCTCAGTCGTCCAGGTAGAATCCATGATAAAAGAAGAAATTCAATTTGTCAACTGGACAAAGTGTGTTTGGTCGAAAACGTTTCGCCGCTCATCCGAGAGGCTTCGTCAGTTCTGGTTCGAGTGCTGGTAAGACACTGATTATATCTTGCTGCAGGAAGGAGCTAACTATACTGCAGTTTTTCTGAAACTATCTCGCCTATTTGTTTCTGTCTTTTGTTTCTCTGGCGTCTAGTTTAGCATACCTATTCATCCCTACACGACTGTGGCCAGAGGTGTGAAAAACACCGTAGTGTAGGGATGAATAGGTATGCTAAACTAGAAGCCAGAGAAACAAAAGACAGAAACAAATAGGCAAGATAGTTTCGGAAAAACTGCAGTATAGTTAGCTCCTCCCTGCAGCGAGATATAAGCAGTGTCTTACCAGCACTCTAACCAGAACTGACGAAGCCTCACGGATGAGCGGCGAAACGTTTTCGACCAAACAAACTTTGTCCAGTTGACAAATTGAATTTCTTCTTTTATTACTGTTTCACAACATCACAAGGTGGAAGAGAACATTTTGAGCTTTGGAGATGTAAACAGACTAAATGCGTATGCAGTGGAGCACTTCCTGTATTATCACATGACGTCACAAGTTTTAACAGAGTATCAGAGTATTTTCAATATGTGAAAAAAAACTCAGCCTAAATGTGCAGGGTTTGTGTGTTAAACACGTGTGAATGAAACAAAACACAACTAATTTTTGACGAGGAAATGACGCGATAACATCCCAGAAGCCTTTCTGCATTACAATTCTAACTCCTCCAAGTGTTAAAGGTCCCATGGCATGAAATTTTCACTTTCTGAGGTTTTTGAACCCTGTTTAGGCCCCCACCATGGCTAAAAGTTGTCAAATGTGTAAACTGAGCATTTGCGGTTCTTTTCTGCATTTGAAAAAAGGGCAGCCCAAACAGGCGATTCTGACGTCACACTTCAGGAAAAATGCAAATGCAGTTCCACCGCCCGTCTGTATTTCTACACACACTCTCTGTAACTCACGCCCAAACAGTTTGGACCGCAAACGAGCTGCAAAATGCGAGATGTGGTTTTTTATTTGCCTGGAGGCACATGAGAGTGTTTCCAGGCTCGGATGTCCTTTATCCGAGCCTCCGAACCTCTGAAACAGCAGTGGTCTAATTTTATTTTCTGTGGAAATGTGTTTATTTTTCAATGGAAATCGTCTCATCTCTTCCTCCGCGCAAAAACGCAGAAGTGGGGCCAGCGCACAGCGCACCGCTAAAGAGGAAAGAGCGGAGAGTTTGGCCACGCCCCCACCCGCTGCACTGGCCTATCTCTGTCCTCCTCATTTGCATTCAAGCAACAACGGCCAGAATAAAGTGTTCCAGAGACATATTTATGACTCTGACTGTGTTCATGGGTCTTTCTCATGCACTGAGTCTTGATTTTGAAGAAGGATTCATTTACAGTATTAGGGAACCATTAAGGAGCCATATAAAAGCATCAAGAAGTACCATGTCATGGGACCTTTAAAACAATTCCTATTAAATCTCCACTGTAACTTTAAATAAATAAAGTCCACTGTCGAAGATAATGCCTATTTTGGGACAGGCCATAATGTGATAAGTCTGAGAAATCACCAAAAACTGCGTGAGCCTGCTCCAGTGTGGAACTGGTGAAGAAAAGGATGACAGCCCAAACTAATAAGCTTTGTGCAAGAGGGAAGCTTCTGTCTGTCCGAGGTACAGAGAAAAAAAACTATTGGAGATGTTGTGTACTGTTTCCAAGACAAAAAATATAATTCGCACGAGACTCCAAATCCCCCTTTCACTCAAAAAAGAATAATATCTCCAACCAGAAGACAATTTGAAGAGCAGGGGGAGACTAAACTAGGCCGGGAGCCAATTTAGACTTTTTGAGCAAAACCTTTGTTAAAGAAAGAATGTAAGAAGTTGTTGAAGGTGTTACATAAAGCCTTGATGAATCTTCACTCTCTGTAAACAGCAATTAAACAGAATTAGACTGAGCGGCTGCCATCTGTAAGGCAATGAAAGGTAATGTGACAAAAACGGAAAAGATGAAAAGTGATTTCAGAGGGTGCTGGTTGGTCGGAACTACTGGTGGATTTTTATACATTTATTACCAATAAACAGCAAGCTATTAATGGTTTTTATTTTCAGTTAATTTCTTATTACCAATAATACACTAGTGCTATATTTCTATGTGAAAATGGCTTCTTAGCATGTGAAATGTAATATTATTTTGCTATTATATTAATAAATATAGATTTCACCTTTTCATTTAAAGGTGCCTGTATTGAGCCTTTGCAGCTGATTCTCTGGAGGTGTGAAGCTAACTGAAGGCTACGCTCTGTCTAAAGCTCTGTTACTCAAGACTCAAATCTGAGCTTTGTTTTAACACAGTCTGAACAGAAAGAGCTGATTTACAACATGTTAACCGATTTTGTACAGCGTTTTTTAGCATGTGCATAGACATTCTGCATGTAGAACACCCCCAGCATGATGTCACTACAAAGTGTCAATACAGTGGTCCCTCGCTCTATCGCAGTTCACTGTTTGTGGCCTCGCTGTTTCGCAGATTTATTTGAATTTTTATTTTTCAAATTTTTTTTTAATAGTGTAACATTGTGTCCTGCGTCCTGATTGGCTAAGAGACTGTAGACCTTTGCCGAATGATAGATGGGGGACGCGGGGGGGACCGGGACTAAACCAGGTCTAAACCAGGTCTAAACCTGGACTGGTCCTGGACTAAACCAGGACTGGACCAGGTCTAGACCTGGACTAAACCAGGACTAGACCAGGTCTAAACCAGGATTAAACCACCACGTGCCGCTCTTTGCTGGTTTCGTGCGGTTGGTTTGTGGCTCGGGCTGAGAGGACGCGGTCCAGGCGCCGCGGTTCAATCTCGTGCTCGCAGCCCCGGTGTACGCGCGGCCTCGCGCCGGTCGTGCTGCTCTGTCACGGACTTGACCACAATGAGTGGGTGCACGTGTCGCGCACTTCTCCAAGGGGTTGGTGTGCGTCGTGTCCCGGGACGTGGCAGTGCTCCTCGCGCGTCCGGCGGGGCTTCCGGGGCCGTGTCTCCCCCCCCACGCGTCACTATTAATACATTTTGTTGAAAATTTATGAAAGTTTGAGTGTTTGAGAGAAATGTGAGAAAAGGTTAATTCCAGTCTGAGAAAAGTGTATAATGTGTGTGGTAAGGCATTTACAGCCTTAAAACATGTAGAATAATTGTAAAATATAAGTTGTCCTACTTCGTGGATGTCTCTTATTGCGGGTTATTTCTGGAACCTAACCCCCGCGATAAACGAGGGATTACTGTACTACAGTAGTTAGCTAAGGGTAGTAGTGGTAGTATGAATGTCAAGATTAAGCAGCAGATATTGGATCTAAATAATAACAGTGGTCAAAACAACTATCTAAAGCCTATTGGATTTAGTGTCAGGTTTTCTGTTGTAATTGCCCCATTTTGCTTCTTCAAATGGACATAATTGTCCTACACTTTCCAATGACATAGTAGGTCTACAGATACAGAATACTGCTCTGATGTAATGTAGGTGTTGAAGATTGGGGGCTGTCCTGTGCTTCTGGAGACCAGTCTGGAGCATCTTTATGTTGCCTCTGTTTGATGTGATCTGTAAGTGACATGAATGTGACCAGGCAGTGGTTTATGTTGTGTTTAATCAGGGCCCATCTCCATGGAAACATATGAGCGCAGAGATGTCCTGAAGCTAATAGACCATCTGTTCTGTCATGGTGCAGATCCTGCTCTAGACCTACAACTGTGTCAAGAGGCAAGGAGATGAGCCTTTACATGTTACATAGGCAGAGAGGACCTTTATGGTATTGAGAGTGAATTTGAATTGGTGGTTTGTGTTGGGTATTGGCAGTATAAAGCAGTGTGAAGTGAGTCATAAAAATTGATCAACCACGAAGTAGAGAGAGAGAAGATAAGGAAGAGAAAGATCTAAACAAGGCCAATTTCTTTTTTATAAATTCTCTTACATCTCTTTATGTAATAATTTTGGATGTAAATGATCATAGTCACATTTTTATATAGCAATTTTCCACCTACAAGGCGCTCACCCACTCACACAGCAATGTACGCAAACACTGGGGGCAAGGCGGATTAAGTGGGTGAGTGGCTCAACCAATGATGTTTATGTCGAGAGAGGGATTCGAACCGGCAACCATTGGATCAGTGGGCAAACACTATGATCACCCATGATATGTGTAAGTGTGGCTCAATATATGTAAAAAAAAGAAACTGTCAAATCAACCAGGAAGCATAGTTTTACAAGATAAGGCTATGCATATTCAGTTTCATTTTTCTAAGTTCTGCATTACATTTTTTGTGGTTTCTCATTAGATTCTTTGTTAGTCTAAACCAGGGGTGTCAAACACGCGGCCCAAGGACCACATCCGCCCTCCAAGACCTTTAATCGGGCCCTCGGCTGATTTTCTATTAAAGGTCCCATGGCATGAAATTTTCACTTTCTGAGGTTTTTGAACGTTAATGTGAGCTCCCCTACCCTGTTTAGCCCCCCCCCATGGCTAAAAGTTGCGAAATGTCTAAACTGAGCATTTGCGGTCCTTTTCTGCGTTACACAAACCCAGTGTTGAAACGGGCGAGTTCAGACAAGGCACCTTTTTGACGTCAGATCGGCAAATGCAGCTCCAGCCCCTCCCTCTGTCTCCGCTCAGCATCCCTGTATATCCCGCCCATAGAGTTTGGACTGTGAATGCACTACGCAATGTGAAATGTGTTTTTTTATTTGCCTGGAGGCACCTGCGAGTGTTTCTAGGCTCGCAGGTCCCTTACCCGACCCTCTGGACCTCTGAAATACCAGTGGTTTAATTTTATTTTCTGTGTAAATATGCTTTTTTTCATTGCAAAGTCTCCCATCTGTCTCTCACGGAAGGGCAGACACAGCGGAGCCAACCTGCGCTAAGCTGCGGGGGAAACCCGCCCCCCCGCTCCTCAGCCAATCTCTCTGTCCTTCTCATTTGCAGTGAAGCAGCAACACCCACAATAAAGAATTTTAGACACATGTCTAGCCTCATGAAGACTGTCAGAGTCATATCTCATGCAGTGAGTGTTGATTTTGAAGAAGGATTCATTTACAGTATTAGGGAACCATTAAGGAGCCATATAAAAGCATCAAGAAGTACCATGTCATGGGACCTTTAAAATATTTAATTATAATTTTAAATTTCTATTAAAATATTGGTAATTTTCTGTGCGTGGCCCCTCCCACCAGAGCAGCACAAATGAAGACTCGCCTCTTTCCAAACGCTCTTAAAGGACCATCGTTTTGACTGTTGACCGTGACACCCTTATCAGCAAAATGTCAAAAATGAGAAAAGTGGACACCCAGTGCAGGATTTTCCAAGAAAAATTTACTAATTCCTATTTGTTGACAGAGGTGAATGGGAAACCTGGGTTTCAGGTTGTTCATAATATTATAATATTTTGTAAAAGAAAGAGTTCATCAAATAAAAAAAGACTTCTGTAATAGATTTGTGTTTCTCTGCAGAAATATTTGGACTTATTGCTGTTTTTTGGGGCATATTTGCCATGAGTTTTCTGATCCGGCCCCTTTGGGATCAAAGTCAGTTGGATATGGCCCCCGGACCAAAATGAGTTTGACACCCCTGGTCTAAACTAAGATATTCATACAACAACAGTCTGCACCAAAGCCACTGTACTAACCAGGCCTGACCTTGCTTCGCTTTCAAAATCAAATGAGAGCAAGAATTTTCAAGGTGAGACTGGATGTTAAAGGTCCCATGGCATGAAATTTTCACTTTCTGAGGTTTTTGAACGTTAATGTGAGCTCCCCTACCCTGTTTAGGCCCCCCCCATGGTTAAAAGTTGCAAAATGTCTAAACTGAGCATTTGCGATCCTTTTCTGCGTTACAAAAAATCAGAGCTCAAACGGGCGAGTTTGAACAAGGCACCTTATTGAAGTCAGATCGAAAAAAGAAATGCAAATGCAGTTCCACCCCCGTCTGTCTGTACTCAGCGTCTCTGTAAATCACGCCCAGAGAGTTTGGACTGCGAATGCGCTAGGCAATGCGAAATGCGTTTTTTTATTTGCCTGGAGACACGTCCGAGTGTTTCTAGGCTCGGAAGTCCTTTATCTGAGCCTCTGGACCTTTGAACAGCAGTGGTTTAATTTTATTTTCTGTGGAAATGTGTTTATTTTTCAATGGAACGCTTCAAATCTCTCCCCCCGTGCAAAAACACGGAAATGGATCAGAGCGCACAGGGCACAGCTGAGAGCGGAGCGTTTGGCCACGCCCCCACCCTCTACTATTGGCCAGCTCTTTTCTCCTCATTTGCATTCAAGCAACAACGCCCATAATGGAGTGTTCAGAGAGAGAAAAATTACTCTTTCTCAGCTTATCTCTGTTTCTCATGCACTGAGTGTTGATTTTGAAGAAGGATTAATTTACAGTATTAGGGAACTATTAAGGAGCCATATAAAAGCAACAAGAAGTACCATGTCATGGGATCCTTAAAAAATGTATACTGATGGAGAATTTACAATAGTTTGGTCCACATGCCATCTCATTAGAATGATAAGAAAAGCAGTACATTTCCCCATCTTTCCCTGCATTTGGGAATGAACCAAGGATAAAAGAATTAGCTAAGAATAAACACAAGCAAGGCCAATACACTAAAAATATAACCGACATTTTAGATTTTGAAATTACTGTATGTAAATGCAAAATTCAAGGTTGAAACTTAACTCGCTGTGCTTTGGGTTAACAGGCGCAACGTCAGCACGTTGTTTACACTGACAAATAAACGCTTCCGAATGATACTTTGCAGTTGGTGTCGTGAACATTCCCTGGGGGTGTGAAGCTAACTGGAGGCACTACTCTGTCTAAATCTCTGTGAATCAAGTTAGAGCCAGAAAGAGCAGACTGAGTTGGACCTACAATAGGTGACAAGTGTCTCACATGAAATTACAGTGACAAGCCGATGGTTTTCACTCTCACCTTTTTGCTGAAAATTAAACACCTTAACAGGAACACGGAAATTTGAAAATGTGTTGTTTAAGTCCATTTTGTATTTTTTTCCTTGAGTTTTCAGACTTCAAACTTTTTTTATGCGCACTTGCAAATGTGCTCATCGTGTCATGATGGTAACTGCTGAACATTTTGTCAATAGAGATACATATAGAACACCCCACTGCAAAACCAAAATCAATCTGACAAAACCGAAACACGATGAAGGGAGGATGTGGACGAGGAGAGCTGAAAAGGAGCCAGAGTTTAGTTTCACAGTTGGTCCATGACATTTGATTGAATTACACAAAATGGGGCATTGGTGGAGGCGTTTTCCTTGAGAATGTTTTTACCATTTAACAAACAGCTGCAGGTACGATTACCAAGGATGAGAGATGTGTGTGGGTGGACGCTCTGACCCATAATGCACTGCTGCTTTTACACTGGTAGGTGCTGAATACAACAGAGAATACTTCAGCTATGATAACAATAAGATGCTACTTTATTCCAACAGTTTTGTAAAGGTTAAAAGATCTCAAAGTGTGTACAACTTTCAGAAAACAAAACAAACGTGAACTTTACAATAAAATACTTGACAAATGAACAATACAGATTTTGTAAGAAGCTTGACAATTCACAAGAGCCAAGGGACAAATTTTCAAAGATGTTTTTGCTCATAAATTTTAAACCGATCTTTCTGTATCATTTTCTATTTCGAAGCATTTTTCTATGACTCTTTTGTGCTCCATTCTAACTGTGAGTCTCTTGGGCATGTGGGTGGACAATAACAGTGTATGAATGGGAGCTCTGCATCCATGGAAATCCTAAGAATAAGAATGGAGAAAAATAGCTTTTGTAACATTTCCGGCTAAATACTGAGAAGTGGTATTGAAAGTTTTCAAAATTTGCATTCTGGGTAATTATTCCCTTGGCTAATTCAGATTATGCTTTGTTAAAGATTGGGATCTCTTAGGAGTTCTAACTGCATTCTTGTTGTAAGATTTTATTTCTCTCCATAGATTCAATGACGGCATCTTTTCCTTCTAAAAAAGGAACAATACAAAAATGTGTTGTAATTTTTCAGGGGATGAATTGACTCAATTAATCTTCTAACACATTTCTACTGGATTGCGTTTGGTCAATATCGCCTACCCCTCATTAAAACTGATAACTGATAAGTCTTATATGAATTAATTTATTGAACTTTTTATATTTTATGAGATGATATTAAGATAAGACCTTATTGATCTATAATAATAATAATAATGCATAAAAAAAATACATATATACATAAAATACATAAATAAGTAAATAAATAAATAATAAATAAAAATAAATAAATAAATAAATAAATAAGAAATTAAAGGTCCCATGACATGGTACTTCTTGATGCTTTTATATGGCTCCTTAATGGTTCCCTAATACTGTAAATGAATCCTTCTTCAAAATCAACACTCAGTGCATGAGAAACAGAGATAAGATGAGAAAGAGTCATAAATATCTCTCTCAAACTCTTTATTCTGGGCGTTGTTGCTTGAATGCAAATGAGGAGAAAAGAGCTGGCCAATAGTAGAGGGTGGGGGCGTGGCCAAACGCTCCGCTCTCGCTCTGAGCGCTCTCTGATCCATTTCCTTGTTTTTGCACGGGGGAGAGATTTGAAGCGTTCCATTGAAAAATAAACACATTTCCACAGAAAATAAAATTAAACCACTGCTGTTCAAAGGTCCAGAGGCTCAGATAAAGGACTTCCGAGCCTAGAAACACTCGGACGTGCCTCCAGGCAAATAAAAAAACGCATTTTGCATTGCCTAGCGCATTCGCAGTCCAAACTCTCTGGGCGTGATTTACAGAGACGCTGAGTACAGACAGACGGGGGTGGAACTGCATTTGCATTTCTTTTTTCGATCTGACGTCAATAAGGTGCCTTGTTCAAAATCGCCTGTTTGAGCTCCGATTTTTTGTAACGCATAAAAGGCTCGCAAATGCTCAGTTTAGACATTTCGCAACTTTTAACCATGGGGGGGGGGGGGCTAAACAGGGTAGGGGAGCTCACATTAACGTTCAAAAACCTCAGAAAGTGAAAATTTCATGCCATGGGAGTCTAAACATTTTTTGAGGCGACTGTAAAACCGACCAAAAAAATGTTTTGGTTAGGTTGTTAACTTGACATGGATTTAACACCATTACAGTCCATTACAGAGGACATGTTACAACATAATGAATAAAAATAAAATTAACAAAATGTAAATGCTAAGGTGTTTATTTACCTCCAAATAGAAAATTAAAATAATAATCATAATAATTTAGATACACTTTTTTTCTTCGGGTCCCAGAAGGATATTAGAGCATGTAAACAAAAAGTAAACAAAAAGATAACCCAACAAACACATACTAGGAAAATGTTACAGCTAGAAAGTCCTGACCAGAACTAGCTCAATATCTGGAAAAGAGTCCCTGGGGTAGTGCAGAGGACAAATTTTGCTATGGGGACCTTAAAATTAACGACACTGTAGCCTTTGAAGCAGGTACTTTTTCTTTTTTTTTTTACATTTGTGCCAAAATGGAAATGCAGAATGGTGTTTTACCAGCTTATATTACGCCCATTTTCTGATATATGTTATAATGTCACACTGATTTCTTCTCTCAAATAGAAAACACAACCTTATGATGTCATGTGTTGATACAGGAAGCGATCCTCTATGTTTTTAAACTCCATACGCCTTCATGAGAATAATTTGGATGATTTTAGCCCAGGAATTGCCAACCTCTACTGAACGAAAGGTAAAAAGTAACTTGAAAACTACCGCTTCATGACATCACAAGGTGCCGCTGGAACAGAGCTTTGGAGATGTAGACATAATAAAGGATAAACCAACTCAAACGTGTGAATGAAACAAAACACAAATCCAGGTATATTTTTGCAAAGGTATCAATTTTGTACAATCTGAGCCTTATTTCGGTAATAAAACAAGTTGTTTTACTCACCCATAGCACTTTGGTGTCATATGGAGCACTTCCGGAGATGTTTTAGATTTGCGATCTCCGTAATGTGAGTTCTCGGGGCACATGTTTGCGGTTTCCAAATAACACAAACCTTAGCACTTTTCAAATCATAGAAGCTCGATGTCTTAGTCTACGCTTTCGTTTGAGTCAAAAGTGGCCTGAAATCCGAGATTTAGCCATAGTTTCGAGTAGATGAGGATGCCAGTGCGCATGTGCGGAGTCACATCTTATTTCGCTCTCAGCTCTCGGGACCCAAACATGAAACACAAAGCTGTAAATTATGGATAAATCTCGGATTACAGGCCACTTTTGACTCAGACGAAAGTGTAGACTAAGACATCGAGCTTCTATGATTTGAAAAGTGCTAAAGTTTGTGTTAGTTGGAGACCGCTCGAGGCATATATTATATGCCCTGAGAACTCGCATTACGGATATAAACATGTCCGGAAGTGCTCCATATGACACCAAAGTGCTATGGGTGAGTAAAACAACTTGTTTTATTACCAAAATAAGGCCCAGATTGTAAAAAAAAACGTTAATTCTCCTTTAAGACTGTGGGGACTAAAGAATACTCAGACATTCATATATCACTCTAAACACAAGTTGTAAATAAGCATCTCTTCATTTCAGTAATTATTACACAAGATCCCCTTCCCGACATTACCCTTTCATGCATCCACTCTTGAGCCTTACACATCGCACGCTACTTTACAACTCCATACAGATTCATTCCTAACCCCCCAGCTTTTCTCAATGGCAAAATGTGGAAGCCATTTTAACACCGACTACACAAGGAATGCTTGATTAAAGGTATCTGGATACAGTCAGAGCTACAGCCAAATGCTAAAGTTGGCCATGCGTCGGCCCCATTGAGGAGTCAAACATTGCTGTGGTGCAGTGGAGCATTGAGCCAAGCCTTCTCCTCTTGTACTCACTATACAGAGAGATATTGTTGACTGGCTTTCTCACAGCATTCCTCCCACCTCCTTCATTTCAGAGACGTAAATGCGAAAAGGTAAAAAGGCAAAACAGCCACAAAGACAAAGAAGAGCTAAGAACTCAAGACCCGCTTTTACTCTCTGGATTTTAACACTGCCAAAGTTGTGTGTAGTGGTTCTCCGTGCCTTTTTAGGGTTGTCAAAAGTACGGAAAATCAGATGCTATCATAGACCGCAGAAAGAAGTGCACTAAGGGCTGCGGTTTAAGAATAGGTATTGATTTATGGACCAAATAGAGAAATAAAAAAACAGCGGGTTAATACGAACATTTTAAGAACAAAATAAGGAGCCTGACAGTGGAGCCAGATTCGAGATGGAGAGATGGAGCAAGAAGTGCGCCCATGCTCACTTCCTGTTTGGAATGCAGCGAATAGGGGGTTAGCTCTGTCCATATTTGTGTCCAACCACGACATCTGAATTAGTATTTAAACATTTCCTAAAGTCTATAAAGTCCATTTGATGCAGAAATATGATCATAATTATGACTCACCCCAGTGTTTTCAGTGTATCTCCACATGTATTGTGTGTTTCAGAGCCAAATTGCACTCTGTACACGAGCTCCGGAGAAATGGACGCGTCCCGAACCTGTCCCGAAGGTCTCCCGAACGCGTCATGTGTCCAAGTAGAAGTTAAAAGTCCATTTTCATGTCCTTATTGTCTGGCAGTGCCGCTTACATATGCAGGAGCTCTTCACAGCTGATTGGCGTAAGGCGAATCCCCCTTCTGCGCTACGCAACAGGATTGGCGAGCGCGCGATCTTGGCGAAATATGTTGATTTATACACGCCCCGTTTCATTCGGCAAAAACAAGCCCATTTGAAATTAAAAATTTATGTTTTTAACGTCACTAATGCTGTTATCTGAAACATGGAGAGGCTTCTTCATGATCTCAACTAGCACATTCTGCAAAAAAAACGAAAATCACAAATTAAAAAAAAACAAAAAAAAAACACAAAAGACGCATTTCCTGAGAATCTGTAACGGCGACTTGTGGGCTCAAAGTCCGTGGTGGGACACAGTTATACTCTATACAGTCTATGGATACTAATCAATACTAAAACCAGTATCGAAAACAGATCAGTATCAATACCAAAAAAAAAAAAAAACATGACAAAATTTGACCTTTTCCTTAGCATCGAAATCAAGTTTGAAATTTTAGTATTGTGACAACACTTTTACAGATTTAACTTTAACTTATTTTAAAGGGACAGTGTGTAAGATTTTTACCCGTTAATTACCGAAATTTAAGATACCCATTCAAAAATACAGTGTTTTCCAAGCCTTTTCACTTCCATCATGAAATCAAAGTATTCTGTTGGACTTAGATATAGTCACATAAAAGGGGGATCTTCCCCATGTAGAGGCAGCCATTTTGAATACGAGAGCCGCAGAAGGACATTTGGGCTCCGCCTTCGGCAAGGCTCGTGGTTTTGGGTAAACAACGACAAGCATGTTGCCGGATCACACGTCGTAATGGATCTAACACGTGTTTTGGACTAAATTGTTTTACTGGATTTTATTCGCTGGATCCTTACGGACAGATTGAGACCAAGTTTATGGTGAAATACTGAAGTTTGACCTGTCCAGAGCCTTCAAAGGTAAGCTAAGTAACAAACCTCGTTTTGTGCTTTTCCGTATAAAAGCCCCATGTGCTCGGGGAGTGATTGTTGTGCAGGGAAATGAATTCCATAGTCAAAAAGATGAGACTGTAAGGTTTCATTTGATGTGTAGATTGTCATGGTACACGATCGGGAATGTGTGCTTTCATGCGAAAAGAAAAAAAAAAAAACAGTGAACGGGACCGCGTTTTATTTATACCGTAGTTGTCGGCGAGGGCTCGCACAGCGCCGAGTGCGCGCGGTTCGTGCGCGGGTACGCGAGCTGTCCACATTACGGCGTGCCCGGGTGACCCTCGAGGTCTGCCGTAGCTAAAACAGGAAGTGAAATAGCACCATCCACCTATGCGCCACGAATCCTACACACTGTACCTTTAAGTATTTCTGACTACTATACGTTTATATTTTAAACAGTTTTTACTCTATTTTATGTTTTTATTAAGGTGCTTAAAAAAAAAAAAAAAAAAAAAAGTCACGGAAGGAGGGTTTGGGGAAAGGAAGGAAGGAGGGAAAGGAACAAAAATGTATGCCCTGTCTAGGCTACCCCACTATGGTGGGACACAGCCTTTGTATATAGATAGATAGATTAAAGTGCTTTGGCTTATAAAATGCGCATTTTATAAGCCAAAGCACCTTAATAAAAGCATAAAATAAAGTGGATTGGATAAACAAGAAGGTACAAAAGCAGAGGAAGTAGTATTAGTATATATTAGCGCAACGTTCTAAATGCTGATCGTATACATGGTTGCACCGTTTTCACACACTGAAACAGGCTTATCTTACACTACATACACTATGGGCAAGGTACGGTTAGTTTATCTGGAAAGTTCCACAGTATGGCATTAAACATAACTTGCTTGCATTTTTTCATTACACGTGTTTTCATTGCTCAAGATGTACCTTCAGAATTGTTACATTGTGAGCAGGGTCGCCTATCCATAGATGTGACCCCCAGAAGCTATTTCTAGCATTTTTTTTTTTTTTAACATCTCTACTGGTTGCTTCTTTTTGGGCTTCTTTTTATGGTGCTTGGGTAACTAGTTTAGCAAAAAAAAAAATAAAAAAATAAAAAAATGCTTTTAATATAGCAGCTTCCACGGACAAAAATGTGTCTTTTTTTGTACTGCTGGCTGTCATAGTCTGCCATTACAAATATCTCATTGGTATAACCTTGCTATTATCATTTGGTAAACGAACTGTAAAAGATTAAGCGAGGTCTTTCAAAGTGAAACTTGACAAGACCTGCCCTGTTATGACTGCGTTCTGGCAAGAGAAATGTATTTTAGTATAACAGTTAATTAAGTTTGGAGTGACTCACCGGAACATAATGGGAAAATTATTATTCAACTTTCTAAAAATCTTTTGGCTCTATGACAAAATTGCTCAGTCGGATACTTCAACTTTTCAAACTCAACATAACGTAACGCTAGTACTTACTGTTATTATGTAACTGTCTTTGCCACTGAAACTTGAACTTGCAACTTAAAACTATGCACTGTAAGGATGTTTTTACCACCTACCAAGAATCCAATTGCCCAAACAGTAAATGCTAATGGAAGAGCTAATCATGCTTGCATTATGGTTAAACAGCCAAGATTCAAAGTTTGGTTTGTGTTGGCAAAAGTGCAATTCAATTACACAAGCAGACATAAAGCGGGCGCCCATCGGATGTCATCTGTTCTCATCAAGCCCTCACCACGTGGACTTTAAAAAGGCTTTCACCGTCTCCTGGTGCACTTTGGGAAATGCAGTCTGTTACACTCCAATATTACAGAGATATTAGATGTCGTTTGGGTCCATTGGTATTGATGTAAACCATAGATCATATGTCGGCAACCCGCGGCTCTGATGCGGCTCAGTACAGTGG
The DNA here is from genome assembly GCA_036785185.1 of Paratrypauchen microcephalus. Lineage (NCBI taxonomy): Eukaryota > Metazoa > Chordata > Actinopteri > Gobiiformes > Gobiidae > Paratrypauchen > Paratrypauchen microcephalus. The sequence continues at coordinate 2,920,112 of JAVJIX010000066.1, read as the reverse complement.
TCCCTCGTTTATCGTGCGTTCTAAAAATAACCCACGATAAGAAAAATCCGCGAAGTCTTCAGGTTTATATTTCACAATTATTCTCCATGTTTTAAGGCTGTAAAGACCTCACCACACACATTCTACACTTTTCTCAGACTGGAATTAACGTTTTCTCACATTTCTCTCTTGTTTAAACATTCAAATGTTCGTAGATTTAAAAAAAAAAAACAACAAAGTATTATGAAACCAAAGTCTATTTCGTGTGTATTTCACAGTTCTTATGACCGCTTCGCTGTGGCGGGTTTTGTCGAGGAGAAACAAACATACAGCACTTCAGAGTTACACACTCACAGGAGACACGGAAGAGAGTGACTGACAGCAAAGGTCTACAGTCCCTTAGCCAATCAGGACGCAGAAATGCGCGTTAATACACTATGAAAACGAAAACAGCGAGGCCACAAAAAGTTAACCACGATATAGAGAGGGACCATTGTATTTAATTAAAATGTATTTTATTTTAGTTCATTCATTTTCAAAATGTAATTCTATGGCACAAAGGCAAAAAAGCTGTTAAATGCAGTGTTAGTTAATTTTAAATTTCAAAAAGGTTTTGTGGCTCCCAGTGTTTTCTTTACTGTGTGAAACGGGTCCAAACGGCTCTTTGAGTGGTAAAGGTTGCTGACACCTGCCATAGATGAAAAGGTGAAATGATACTTTGCAGTGACGTCATGCTGGGGTGGCTTGTATGCATGCCTGTGGTGGAATGTTCATCACTTACATGTTTATACAATGTACACATTAGAAATAACTACCAAAATGTTTTTACAATATTAATATACAAAATGTATTTAAATAACATATTTTCGGAGTCTGTGATCAATATGAGTGTTCACGATCCAGTTAAGGCGTTTGCTTTGGAACAAAAATGGTGAGAGTGACTGGGCTAGCTTGTGACTAATGTTATTTGAAGGGACTTGTTTAACCTCACAAATCAGTTCACCTGTTGTAGTTCCAGCTAAATCAACTCTTTAGGGTCATATTGTGTTACTTAAAACAAATTTTAGACTACGGTCTAACTTGAATAAGAGAGTTTCAGACAGAGCAATGCCTACAGTTAGCTGCACACCCCAGAGAATGTTGAAGACATCAGCTGCAAAGTATCAATATGTACGTTTCCTGGTGGACGGTCTGTCACATTCTGTCTCATGAAAATGTTATTGCTTTGCCGGGAATGTTCCACAGTACAATTTAAACTGATCCATCTTCAACTTATCCAATTACAGGTGTTTGTACTGCTAAAACAGACTTGGTTTGATGGAGTCAGCTACTAGTTTCCATGGAGACAGATGGGCTTTATATCATTTTGGACAGAATTTCAGGCAAAACAACCAATTTTCTATGGACAAAACAGGATTTTGCACCCCTAAAAACTTACATTGTGCCCCGTATGACATTAAACAGCTTTACATACATTTATTCTAGGGACGCACCGATGTGAAAATTTTAGCCAATATCAATATCCGATATTAATGTTGCTGTTATCGGCTGATAGCAATATTAGCCGATAGCGGTATTTATTTATTTCTAATTCTGAGATAACATTTTATACAGACTGAAAATCATGCAAAATGAATTTTTGAATGTCTTCTTTTATTCAATACGTGTTTTGACTCCTGATTTTTTATTTTTTATTTTTTCAATTTTTTAAATAGTGTAAAAAAAAAATGTATAGTGTAAAATTGTGTTCTACGTCCTGATTGGCTAAGGGACCTTTGCCGATTGATGTTATAGATGGGGGGACGCGGACTAAACCAGGTCTAGACCAGGTCTAAACCAGGTCTAAACCAGGTTTAAACTGGACCAGGACTAACCCTGGACTAAACCAGGACTGGACCAGGTCTAGACCTGGACTAAACCAGGACTAGACCAGGTTTAAACCAGGATTAAACCACTGCGTGCGGCTCTTTGCCTGGTTTCGTGCGGCTCTTGCGTTCGTTCATGTCGAGGTTTGATGTGTTCGCTTCGCTTCGTCCTCAAAACCGTGGACGCGGTCCCAAGGAGGAGGCACGGTTTGGGTGCTCGCAGCCCAGGGTCGGCCCACTTTTACACATCGGGCCGATGCCGATATGTTAAAATTTGGCAATATCGGCCGATACCGATGTTAATGCCGATATATCGTGCATCCCTAATTTATTCAATTACAGGTGGTTTTACAGCTCAAAAATACCAAGAAAAACAGACATTCTGACTGTGAGCGCTATCGCCTCTCCACAGATCTGACCTGTAACTTGGTCTAATTTGGTCTCCATGAAGAGAGAAAGATTTAAAGGGATAGTTCGGGTTTTTTGATGTGAATCTGTATGGCATCCCCTTCAGCAGTGTCGTGCATTAACACTGTCTTACCCCTGACAGCGTCCTCTGAGCCGAGTTCTGCCCCGGTTGTGGAGCTGACGAAAGTAGGTCCAGCAAGTTAACGGGGGCAGTAAATAAAGCTTGTTTTTCTTCTTAAAACAATATTTGTCCAAAAAGTGATATATTTGCATCAAAAAACAGTTGCACACGTGAACAGGCTAACAATAATAATAGGCATGCAGTTATATGACTCGAGAGCGAATCGCACCAAGCGATTTAGACTTCTGACTTTTTCATGTGCAACTGTTTTTTGATGCAAATATATCACTTTTTGGACAAATATTGTTTGTCCAAAAAGAAGAAAAACAAGCTTTATTAACTGTCCCCGTTAACTTGCCGGACCTACTTTCGTCAGCGCCAGAACCGGGGCAGAACTCGGCTCAGAGGACACTGTCAGGGGTAAGTCAGTGTTAATGCACGGCACTGCTGAAGGGGATGCCATACAGATTCACATCAAAAAACCCGAACTATCCCTTTAATGCCATATTGTGAAACATTCCAGACAAAGCAACAACATCTCCACGGAGAAAAGCATTTGTCTGACCCTTCACCAGAAAAGTTACACAATGTACCTTTAACAACACTTTAAATGCATACTCAATCACATTACTTTCTCTGTTACCAATTAAGCTACAAGTGAACATTACTTTTACAGACGGCTAATTAAGATTTTAAACTAAATTGTAATTTTAAAATGTCCCAGGCTAGAAAATAAACTCAAGGCTGATACCGATGAACAAAAAGCAGTTTATTTGACAAAGTTCCAAAACAAAAAAGGAAAAAACATATGAATCAATAATTTTCACGATCACTGACCAAATCCAGAATCAAAAATCCCCATTTTTACTTCACTAATAAACCTCTGAGCACATAACTGATTTTGAAATCCCCCCAAAATCATAAAAACCACCAGATATTACGACCATTTCGGAGATTTATACAGGCTCCAATTTAACTTGAGCTTCACCCAAGTGAGACTGCCCGTACGGCCCCTGGATGATGAGAGATGATCAAAAGCTGCTGTACTTTTGGCAAATAGACAGGGAGCTCAAAGTTTCTCTGAAGAACAGAATCAGCAGGAGCTCAGCAGGATGCCAGTGTGAAAAGTCTGTTTGTTTGGTGCAGTTGTTCTGGTATTCTGGTCACATCCCCAGTTTGGGTGTGTTAAAGGGCATATTACGCATATATTTTGATCTCTTACAATGTTGTTGCCTCATCAAAAACATGCCTTGGTTCAGTTATTTTTCACACAAATCCAGAGTGCATTTATAAATGAAATCTTATCTGCTGTAGGTTTGCAGGTTAAAGATCCCATGACATGGTACTTCTTGATGCTTTTATATGGCTCCTTACTTAAGCCTCAGTGCATGAGATAGCCTCTTGAACACAGTCAGAGTCAAAAATATGTCTCTGAAACATTTATTCTGGGCGTTGTTGCTTGAATGCAAATGAGGAGGACAGAGACAGGCCAGTGCAGCGGGTGGGGTGGGGCCAAATGCGCCGCTGTTTCTTGGATTAGCTGTGCGCTGTCACCCACTTCCGTGTTTTAAGCGTGGAGGAAGATATGAGACGCGGTGCATTAAAAAAAAAACATTTCCACAAAAAATAAAATTAAACCACTGCTGTTTTAGAGGTTCAGAGGCTCGGATAAAGGACACCCAAGCCTGGAAACACTCTCACGTGTCTCCAGGCAAATAAAAAACTGCATTTCGTAGCTCGTTTGCGGTCCAAAGTCTCTGGGAGTGATTTCCAGAGACGGTGGGTAGACATCCAGACGGGGGGTGGAAACCTTTCCGCGAGTGTGACGTCAGAAAGTTCCCTTGTTCAGAATCGCCCGTTTGAGCTCTCTTTTTTTCAAACGTGGAAAAGGATCACAAATGCTCAGTTTACACATTTCACAACTTTTAGCCATGGGGGGGGGGGGCTAAACAGGGTAGGGGAGCTCACATTAACGTTCAAAAACCTCAGAAAGTGAAAATTTCATGCCATGGGACCTTTAAACATTAATCTAACCAAGCTGATATTATTTATTTGTATTAGTCTAATAAAAACTAGAGTCCTATTTAGACATGGTTGCTAGGTAACAGTTGTGGAATAACCTCTACGCATTTCTTATCTGCTGCCCATGTCCAACCAGGAAACTGGATGTAAGTTGGGGTTCTTGATATGTCATTGCTCTGCCTGGAATGTTCCACAACATGGCATTAAACAGCTCTACTTTACATTCATTCAATTACAGGTGGTCTTACAGCTAAAAAATACCTAGAAAAACTGACTGGCTGCCTCTCCACAGATCTGATCTGTAACTTGGCTTGGTCTGGTTTGGTCTCCATGAAGATAGAAAGGTTTAATGCCATACTGCGAAGAGAAATCATGAGTCTAACCTGTCATATTCACTTGAACTGGGTCAGTGTAAGAGGCATGGGCCTCTCCTGAGTCCTGTGCATGATGATTCTTCAGCTCCAGTAGTTCAAAGCAGCTCAATAAAACATTTACAACACGGTTACGCTCTTTTCTCTGCTGTGCCTCAGTCTAGCATCTTGCAGGCTGCTACTGCTCCTGATTGTCGAGCTTTTTCCCTGTGTCTCTGTGAACGACCTTGGGTTAAACACATTTAATTAGCGCTACAGCAAAACCCACACAGCTCCCTCTCCTGCTGACACCTCAGCACTAGCCTGTATGCAGAATAACAATCCATATTGCTAAGGCTGGGAATTCACAAGCTACATCAACTTTCAATAAAACGTGACAGAAAATAGTTAATTACCATAATTTCCGGACTATTGAGTGCACCTGAATATAAGCCGCATCAACTCAATTTTAAATGATTTTTTGTACACATATAGGCCGCAGCTGTCTATAAGCCACAGGTGTCCACATCTTCAAGAACGTTTTCAAGTTCTGAGCATCTGCTTGTATTGCCTCTGAAAGCTTTTGTCGTCTTTTTGCGTTGAGTCAGTTTGTCACCCTGCCATCACCAACGTTTCACCATCGACTCATCGATGCCAAGCTCACGTGCAGCAGTTCTGTTTCCTTCTTCGACAGCCAGATCAATGGCCTTTAACTTAAAATCATATGCATTTCTTCATGTGTTTTCCATGAGGCGGGTGTGCGCATGAAGAGCACAATAACTGTTCAAAACTAGCATTTTCCTTGGGGCATTGTCTCTTCCACCTGTCTTGCTCTTGTCACTTGGTGCTCTATTGCGCATGTCTCCTGCAGAAAGAGCCGCTGTCCTGTCTGGGATCATGTCAGTGTCTGGGATCATGTCCGTGTCTGGGATCATGTCTGTGTCTGGAATCATGTCAGTGTCTGTCGGTGTCCGGGATCATGTCAGTGTCTGGGATCATGTCAGTGTCCGGGATCAGGTCAGTATCTGGGATCATGTCAGTGTCTGGGATCATGTCAGTGTCCGGGATCAGGTCAGTATCTGGGATCATGTCGGTGTCTGGGATCATGTCCGTGTTTTGTAGGATTTCATCAGATTTCAGGCTCTCCCGGGGGTGGGTCTAGTTGTATCGATCAGGTATGAGTGAATGTCCGGCTACTGAAGTGTGAGATGTTTCTTCTCGTCATTTACGCCTCACCTGCATTTAATGCATACGAGTCATTAAGACGTATCCCACTCACTTTAGCATCATAACTTATTTTATCACACAGCGATAAACTGTTTTAGTGCTGACAACAGCGCTCATGTTAACCGCACAGACAGCGGCACTTTCAGGCTGCGCGTGCATCCGCTATGTTGATAAACATCTAATCCGTCCATATATTAGCCACATCGTTGTAAAAGCCGCAAGGTTCAAAGAGTGAGAAAAAAGTAGCGGCTTATATTCCGGAAATTACGGTACGATTGTTGTTAATATGGTATGACAATATTATGAACCTATGACACTAAAATCTCTGCTAACTCAAATTTACTCTGATGAACCAAACTTATTTTAAATTGGATCACAACAAGTAGCAAACATTTAAACAGAATTCAGTTAATGTAACAGAACAATGTATTTCACATTTGCACCTAACATAAAATAAAATCCTGTCACAATGTTCAAAATTCTGAAATGGAGGCAAAAGGTGGAGGTGACAGACATAATTTTTTTTTTTTTGCGATTATTTTTTTTAAAATTTGTAATCAGACAAAATCAAATGAACTGATTAACAGATCTAAATGCCAGTGGGTTTACGACATTATAAACAAAAAACAAACAACACTTTTTGTTTCCAAGGTACACATATTAGTGTATTTGCTTCTCTGTTAAAAAATACAATTTTCAAACTCAAAATTGCTATTTGAGCTTCACAAAAAGTATAATTTATGATGAATTAAGTTAAGCTAAATATATCTGTAGATGAAGTGAAAAATTGTAATGGACTCAACTTTTCTGCCTGTTTTCTCTCTGTTTTCTCTCATTTGTCAGATGTCCCTGGATTTGTCATATTTTGTGATATTCTGAGGCTAGTCCCAGTTTCCCCATTGAATCATATTGTGTTCCACTTGACTTGTGCCTTCAGTTTCCTCCATTTTGGAATTGAAATGTTTTTGTTTACAATTTTTAAAGGGCCTATACGAGACATCATTTTCCATACATAAAAAGCAGGTCATTTGAAGCTCCAAATTCAGACAAAAGACACAAAAGCAAACAATAAAAAACTGTGACAAACTGAGTGAGTGTTTTTCTATGCTGTTTGTTAAAAGATCTGAAAAGCTGATTCCAATAACTACTGCAATTTTATCCAATATTAGCTCCACATAAAACTCCCTAAGCAATGCTATAGTTTTTTCTTAGTCTTTTTTTTGACATTTTCCTGATTGAATTATTGTCTTTTTCCTAATTTATTTCTAAAACATATTTCAGAAAACCTCTCACACTATAACTTCAACATAACCCCTGGAACAATGGACCCACTCGCTTTGAAATACGCTCATTCTATCTCTGTCCAAAGTAGCTGTTTCTACATCACCACCATTTTCATCATTTCTATAGGTCAGGGGGGCATATATATGCTGGTGGTATGTGCCCTTTCATGTATTCACCAGGGCTCGTGTTTTATCCTTACAGAGAATATTTAAAGACATGGAGCTCCGGGGTGCCAACAGTAATAAGTGACAAGAGATGCACAATGCAGCAGGTTAGAGTCTGTAATGAACCAGGGCTCACTTCAAACGGAGCAGGAGGAGAGCCAGAGGAGGGTCAAGCAAAAGAAGGGCCAGAGGAGGACTATAGGGGGATCAGAGGAGGGCCAGAAGATATTCAGAAGAGGGCCAAACTAGGACCAAATGAGGACCAAATGAGAGCCAGAGGAAAGGCTCAGAGGAGAGCCAAAGGAGGACCAGAAAATAGCCAGGAGAGATCCAAACACTGAAATCAAATTCTATCTATTCTAAGTAAACAAAAACCAAAAAACAAAACATATGCTCCCACAGCAGGCAATGGCAAATCAGTTTGAAAACAGGACTTTCCACAAAATACTGCAAAAAACATCAAAAATGGTCACATAAAAAAGCAAACAATCTCTGGTGCAGGTGCCCTTCAGAATGAGAGCAGATCCATATCGGAGTGGATAGAGTAAAGCTGATGTGATCCAATGTGTGTGCACATCTGGGAAATAAAAAGGTCACTTATATTTATAGACAGCACGAGGAGGATGCGTCCGAGCCTGGAGACGAGCACGACTTAACGTCAATAAGCGAATTAAAGAAGGGGAAATGACAAAGCGCTGTACACATAAGGCTTCTGGACATCACGTGTACGCTAGAAACATGGTGAAAATACAAAGAATTACAAAGCAGCATTTCAAAATGTTTACTTCTAAATATTTAAACTGCGCTGTGTAACTTTTCTGGTGGAGGGTCCATCAAACACTTTTCTCTGTGGAAATGTTATTGCTTTGCCAGAATACTTTTTCATTATAGTTAGTTTTCAGTTAGTTTGAATTAGTTTTTAGAGTGGCTCTGTTAGTTTGAGTTTGTTTTCGATTTTTTTTTTGTAACTGCTCAGTTTAGTTTTTATTAGTTTAATTTTAGTTTTTGGGTTATGCTTTGGGTTATTTGTCAAGTGCAGGATTCAAAAAGAAAATATTTTGCTATCAAACTTACAACAAACAAATACAATTTTAAAACATTTATTCAGGTTTACCCCCACAACGAACAAAGCAGTCCACAAGCTGCAGCCTAAGTGCAAAAACAAATGAAAATACACACCAAAACTTCCACATTTACAGACGCTCCTCGACATACGAACATTCGACTTACGAACATTCGGAGTTACGAACAGGGTTGAAATTTTAAAAAAAAAAGTTAAATGTTTGGGGAAAAGTGCTGTACATGTACGTAAGTGAGTTTTTGTATTTAGCGCCTATTCCGACTTCCGCGTACAGTACGTAGTGCGTATTTACGCCGCGGTTGCACAGGCAGGGCGCTGCGCAGCTTCCCCCAAGTGTCACGCCCACTCAGTTGAAGTGTTCAGACGTACTTGTGGTGTTACGAACTTTTTTTTGTTTTATCTTGCATGCGTAATCTAATATGGTTGGTGAAAAGCGAAAAGCTTCTAGTGAAGCTTCTAGTGGAAATGTGAAAAAGCGGCAAGCCATCTCATTTGAAAAGAAGGTGGCGATAATAAAGAAACTTGATGCTGGTGAGAAGATGGGGAATGTGGCACGCGCAGACAACATGAACCGTTCGACGATTGGTACGATATATAAACAAAAGGACCGCATTATGGAGCATGTGAAAAGTACAGCGGGTATGCAGTCCACCATCATGAGCAAGAAGAGAGGGAAACTCATCGAAGAGATGGAGAAACTCCTTGGTATTTGGCTTGAAAATCAGCGGCAGGTGATTAAACTTGCTAAAGGTAAGCTAAACTTGCATTTAAAAAAAAATAGGCTACACACACACACACACACACACACAGTCTCACACATACATTCACACACACACGCTCTCTCTCGCTCGCTGGCTCTCTCTCTCTCTCTCTCTCAGCTGTGTCTACTGCGTCTGCCTCTGTGTCCCTCTCTTCTTTTTATCTCATCAGTTTTCCATATTTTTAAAAAGCATATTGTTTTGTTACTATTTAGTGTTATTTAAATGCAGTACAAATCCATATAGATTACTTATACAAGCCTTATACATTCCCTTCTAATAACGACTTACGAACAAATTCAACTAAGTTGAGGAGCGTCTGTACCAGCTCCAAAAAAGGCTTGTAAATAAAAGATGAAAACGAAGAGCAATTTATCTTTTATCTTTAGTTTTGTAAACACACAATACAGTTTCAGTTAGTTATCTTTTTTTCTGTTAATTGTAATTTTTATTTATTTTAGTTAATGAAAATATTTTTTCAATTTTAGTTTTTGTTTTTTCGTTCGTTTTCGTTAACTATAATAACCTTGCTTCAGTACGGTATTAAGCCTTTCTATAGTCACGGAGACCAAACCAGACTAAGTTACAGGTCGGATATGTGGAGAGGCGACCCTGCTAACAGTCAGAATGCTGTTTTTCTAAGGCTATGCAGAATTAAAAAAAAAAAAAAAAAAAGGATTTGCAAATAATGACTACTGATTCCCAACCATGATTTGTGAACACACTAGGGATGTCAACAATTAATCGACTTACAATTAATTGTCGATCAAGACGTCGGCAGAACAAAATACATTAATTGTAGCTAATCGCTAGAGGGCGCTACTCTGGAATGTGTACACGAGATGCGAACCCACTCGAGAGAAAGACCAAAGCGTTACATCATGTAACCCTTTCCTCTCTGGATGTTGCCGTACAACTCACAGTAGAGCTGGACCTAGAACCATATATTTTTGAAATTATAAAAGCATGTAACTTACATGCTTTTATAATTTCTTGATTGTTCTGGCTTGAGACCCTGTAACGTTTTATGCTGTGTCCAGGGGCCCTGTGAAATTTATATTTTGTACTGTAACCCTTCACAGATTAAGGGAGAGAAATATTGTTGATGCCTTAGTTCAAAATAAATGTTGAGAATGTCCTAAAAATAGCCTGGATTCACTGGTTTTATCATAATATGTAGACTAAATAACATTCTGTTATTTAATTTCTTCTGTTCCTTTTAATTTCAAGATTTCCATGCTGCAAGTGCAACAACTGAGCCAGTCCTCAATTTATTTTCAATAAAGAATGTATTTTGTTATTCAGCATCAATACATTTGTCTGCTTTTTACTAAGGAATAATTAATTGAGGAATATACAATATAATAATACTATGATATATTTTTGACTCAGTGTTATGTTACTATAGCTTATATTCTTAAAGACCCTATTGAAACACTAAAATTCAGGTGAAAAACGCCGCTTATCAGTTAATCGTAAGTCGATCGATAAGGTCAATCGACTATAGATTAATGAATTAATCGATCATTTGCATCCCTAATGAGAACGAGAACCTTAGAACACGTCTTTGCAAATTTGTTTCAATGTGTGCTTGCTTTTCTTTTAATTTAAGCAAATAATATGGGTAATTTCTCAACAACAAATCTCATATTCCTAAAGGACATTCAGTCTTGCATGAATACAAAAACAGATGACTAAAAATTAGACTGAAATATTAAAAATGTACTGTACCATTTCAAAGCAGACTAATAGATTCCGAAGGCTGCCTGAATTGTAATTGTGTATTTTGCTGTTTGTACACCACTGTAGATACACAACTTTAGACGCACAACTGTAGATACACCACTGTAGCAGAGCGAGAGCTGAAGGCACAGGCTGGCCTAATGTCCCCAGCATCATCTGTCTTCTTTATGACTATTTGTGGTGAAAAGCCCATCTCCCCCACGGCCTGAAGCTGAGGAAGAAGTGGAGGAAATGTGCAGTGTGGTAAATAGGGAGATGCAGAATAGGCAGCACCCATGGGACCTGCTCGTGGAGAACTGACGAGGATCTCGACTAATTAGGGAGCGGAGAAGCACCCAAGGGTTCCTCCGAGGGCTAGCTGTTTTACTAGAAAAAGAGTCCTTCACTAAAGATCGTGTAGACAAAGTGATTAATGCATGAAGCTGCTGGTGGGTCTCACATGCACATAACAGCTAATAGGGCAAACTTTTAACCTGTCACAGGGCTAGTCTAATAGGGCATTAGAGCAGAGCACTTATCAGTAAGGCATTATTGCAGTTAAAGAAAGGCTCTTCCAGTCTAAATATATGTCGTTTTTTGGGTTGAAAATGTGGCATGACGCTGGACAATATCATATCTTCAATAATTGATTGGAATAACATATAATATTGAAGAAAAATGAAGTCTATATTTAAATAGACCAGACTTGAACAGCCAAATTAATAAAAAAAAAGCATTAGTCAGAGTGAATGTGCTTAAAAGTCAATTACATGGCAGCTGTAATATGATTCGCTTTAACTAGTTGTGATGATGATGTGTAGCCGACTACTAAAATAAACATTAGTTGCAGCCAAAATTTAAACGGCGAATGATGACGATCTGTTTTCAAGACACCAGCGCAGTCTTGATGTTTCCCTTCCAAAATAACAAGGAAATGCTCTGATCTACAATCATCCGCTGCTTCTACTATTCCTCTTCAAACTACAGTGCAAAATTCTCTGCTCGAACTCCAGGAAATGTTACTGATTTTTTCTGAAATGTTCCACATAATGGCAATATTTCATGTCATCACAAATTGGAATTGTGTTTTGTTTTACTCACATTTTTAACACACAAACCCGACATATTTAGGCTGTTCTTCTTTCAAACAGAAAACACTCTACATGTAGAAACATAAGAAGTGCTCCACTGTGTTTTTAAACTCCAAACACCTTCACTAAAATCATTTGGATCTTTTCAACTCTGAAATTGCCAATCTCTATTGAACGAAAGATAAAAGGTAGCTGTTAAAGGAGAATTAACGTTTTTTTCTTTTACAATCTGAGCCTTATTTCGGTAATAAAACAAGTTGTTTTACTCACCCATAGCACTTTGGTGTCATATGGAGCACTTCCAGAGATGTTTTAGATGTTTTAGAGTTCTCGGGGCATATAATATATGCCCCGAGCGGTCTCCAAATAACACAAACTTTAGCACTTTTCAAATCATAGAAGCTCAATGTCTTAGTCTACGCTTTCGTTTGAGTCAAAAGTGGCCTGTAATCCGAGATTTATCCATAATTTACAGCTTTGCGTTTCATGTTTGGGTCCCGGGAGCTGAGAGTGAAATAAACTGTGACTCCGCACATGCGCACTGGCGTCCTCATCTACTCGAAACTATGGATAAATCTCGGATTACAGGCCACTTTTGACTCAAACAAAAGCGTAGACTAAGACATCGAGCTTCTATGATTTGAAAAGTGCTAAAGTTTGTGTTATTTGGAGACCGCAAACATTTGCCCCGAGAACTCACATTACGGAGATCGCAAATCTAAAACATCTCCAGAAGTGCTCCATATGACACCAAAGTGCTATGGGTGAGTAAAACAACTTGTTTTATTACCGAAATAAGGCTCAGATTGTAAAAAAACCCCGTTAATTCTCCTTTAAAGCTTACAAGAGTCAATTGTGCGTAATATAGGACCTTTAACACATACCTTTTCATCATTCCAAATCTTCCACGATACAAAAGAAGAAAGTTACTTGAAAATCTTACCTCCTCTGAACCCATACTACTTCCAAAAGCTCTTAATGTACCGTATATCTGAAACGGACCGCCGAGGGACCTGACTAAAACTACATATGAAGTCTGCTACATGAAAACCACCCCTGCTTTATTTAGCCATATATTAATTTACTAATCAACTCCAATAAAGCTAAGACACAGCGAAGCGTGAATTATTGAACAGTCTGCTCCTTAAAGATTCATCGTCATTGTGTATAGTGTCAACATTAATCCAGTATTATGGACCAGGACTTGACAAAGACACCCCTTGCTGTAAATGATAATAGCTAATAAGTAATAGCCTTTTATAGACTGGATTTAGGCACTTTTTTACAGTCTTTAATCCACACCGCCTTTTTAAAGAGCAGCTAATGGGAGTCATTCATCAGTGCGTCTCCCTGTGTTAAAGGTTTAGCACCACTTAATGTATCTGCGCTTTAATACTTGGCTCATTTGTTATAATTGCTTCACATGCTACTCCAAGGTCAGGCTCCAATCATAAAAAAGTCCCCCAGAGTCAACGGGATTTCTTATGCAAATCAATGTCACCCACAAAGACAGGTAGAGAGTAGGGGAAACTCAATGTGTTTAATGAAGAAAATCTTGTGTAATTAGTGGTGAATATGTGCGTTCATGGGCAGTAGTGGTAGTAACCAGACGTAAGTTAAGGTACTAAAAGGGCCCGTGTTACGCTATTTTCTGGTCTATGTTAAAATCCTGTTTCCTCAGAGTTGTGTTTTGTTTCATTCATATATTTTTGACACACAGATCCTACATATTTAAAGGAGAATTAATGTTTTTTTACAATCTGAGCCTTATTTCGGTAATTTAAGTTGTAAGTTGTTTTACTCACCCATAGCACTTTGGTGTCATATGGAGCACTTCCAGAGATGTTTTGGATTAGCGATAGCCGTAGCGCGAGTTCTCGGGGCAGCATGTAATATATGCCCCGTGCGGTCTCCAAATAACACAAACTTTAGCACTTTTCAAATCATAGAAGCTCGATGTCTTAGTTTACGCTTTCGTTTGAGTCAAAAGTGGCCTGTAATCTGAGATTTAGCCATAATTTACAGCTTTGCGTTTCATGTTTGGGTCCCGGGAGCTGAGAGTGAAATAAACTGTGACTCCGCACATGCGCACTGGCCTCCTCATCTACTCGAAACTATGGATAAATCTTGGATTACAGGCCACTTTTGACTCAAACGAAAGCGTAGACTAAGACATCGAGCTTCTATGATTTGAAAAGTGCTAAAGCTTGTGTTATTTGGAGACCGCACGGGGCATATATTATATATCGCGCTAGGCTAACGCTAATCTAAAACATCTCTGGAAGTGCTCCATATGACACCAAAGTGCTATGGGTGAGTAAAACAACTTGTTTTATTACCGCAATAAGGCTCAGATTGTAAAAAAACGTTAATTCTCCTTTAAGTTGGAATTGACAATCTCTACTGAGCGAGTAAAGGTGAAAGGAGCTGTTAAATTGAAAACTACCACTACATGACATCATAAGGTGGAACAGAGCATTTTCAGCTTTGGAGGTGTAGACATACTAATAATAAAGGATTACTCAAGGGTATGTTTTTTGATGAGACAGCAACTTTCTAACATGGCTCAAAGATCACAAGACTTCACAACAGAATGTGCAGAATACTTTAATAAGTTAAACTGTAGTACTGGCAGTAGTATTTTTCTAGGTTTGAATCTACTTCCATAACATGTACAGCTCTCACTAAACGACTGCATGATGAATGACAGATGTCCGACTATCTCAAATATAAGTGTAACATATATTAAACACAAGGATCCCCAGCCTTGATTAACTTCTAAACCATGGTGGCTCTCTTTAATTGGCTCATCATTCACTTCCACACTCCCACACTAAAGAACATTAAAAAGAAAGGACTCAAGTCCCATTCATCAAAACACGAGCAAGAATCTGACCTTTAAGGTGTAAGCGACACAGCTTTACATCTATGCAAACTTAGTGTTAATCTTAATAATAATAAGCTTCATCTTAAAATACCAGACCACCTCCTTTACCGGATGATCAAAATATATAAATCTTGTGCATTATTTACTTATTCCACACTTTGTGGTGGTAAGCTACTATTGTAGCCACAGTAGTCTCACAGTAGACTTACTGCGCCACTCGACTATAAACAAAGAATGACGCCATTGTTCCTGAGCCTAGAACCTATGCAGTGCAGAGAACAGTGTTGTGCAGGGATAGGCTACCATCTGTTATTAAAGGTCCCATGGCATGAAATTTGGCATGGCATGAGGTTTTTGAACGTTAATGTGAGCTCCCCTACCCTGTTTAGCCCCCCCCATGGTTAAAAGTTGCGAAATGTCTAAACTGAGCATTTGCGATCCTTTTCTGCGTTACAAAAAATCGGAGCTCAAATGGGCGATTTTGAACAAGGCACCTTATTGACGTCAGATCGAAAAAAGAAATGCAAATGCAGTTCCACCCCCGTCTGTCTGTACTCAGCGTCTCTGTAAATAACGCCCAGAGAGTTTGGACCGCGAATGCGCTAGGCAATGCGAAATGCGTTTTTTTAATTTGCCTGGAGGCACGTCCGAGTGTTTCTAGGCTCGGAAGTCCTTTATCTGAGCCTCTGGACCTTTGAACAGCAGTGGTTTAATTTTATTTTATGTGGAAATGTGTTTATTTTTCAAAGGAACGCTTCAAATCTCTCCCCCCGTGCAAAAACAAGGAAATGGATCAGCTGAGAGCTAGAGCGGAGAGCAGAGAGTTTGGCCACGCCCCCACCCTCTACTATTGGCCACCTCTTTTCTCCTCATTTGCATTCAAGCAACAACGCCCACTATGGCCTGTTCAGAGAGAAAAAAAATACTCTTTCTCATCTTATCTCTGTTTCTCATGCACTGAGTGTTGATTTTGAAGAAGGATTCATTTACAGTATTAGGGAACCATTAAAGAGCCATATAAAAGCATCAAGAAGTACCATGTCATGGGATCTTTAAAGATATGTATATGTAAGTAATGTACCCCAAGAGTACCACCAACTACCACAGAAGCAACTAATGGGGATCCATATAAACAAAAGACCAGAAGTGAGGCTGTCAAACTGCACCATCAAACTGCATTCATACTCAGCATGTGGGTGAAGTGTCTTGCCTAATGACACTGTGGCACCCGATATTCCCAGTGGGCTGCCACCCAAGTACTATAACGATTCAAAGACTGGTCATTCTCAAGATCATATTTCTTTGTAATAAGTTTTCTAGCCCTCATGCCACTTTAATGGAACAAAGGACAGATCTATCAATACTACTACGCTATTCTTCCCTAATCATATTTATGTCACAATTCCTCTTATCACTCAGCCTTGATAAAAAACCCCACAGTGGACATAAGCAGTAGTGAAGGTGACTGTCACACCTGTGGATCACTGGACTACGTCTTGGCCCATTGAATAAACTGGCGTTATGGGAGCCGTCCATTTCATAAGAGACTGCAGCTCAGAGCCTCGTCACACACTATACACACTACACACACTATACACACACTATACACACACAATACACACACTATACACACACTATACACACACTATAACTCTCACAGTGATAGACACTGCGTCCTACTTAAACCTAAGATGTCCACTTTGTACAAACACACCCGCAGCTCACAAGGACGCAGAAATAAAGGGTGATTTAGCCACTTGCTTTTTTAAAAGGCTCTTGTTAGCGGACGCCTTGATATTGTTTCTCGTTGTGCTGCTGGAATACCAAAGCCGGTGTGTTTCAAGCTGTTGTTAAGAAAGAGAAAGAGTCTGTTAATGACCACCAGAACCTTGATGTTACACTCTGATCTACAAACATTTGCTACTACTACTATTCCTCAGTGAAAGTGTCTTCTCTGCAATGTTCTGTGCTCGCCTATCACTGATTTGTCTGAAATGTTCCACAGTATAGCATTAAAGGGCCCATATTGCGCTGTTTTCTGTCGTACGATGTTGTTTCCTCATCAAAAGCATACCTGGACTTGTGTTTCGTTCAAATCCTGCATATTTAGGCTGAGTTCTCAAATGGAAAACACAAGCAATACAGGAAGTGCTCCACTGTGTTTTAAATTCAATTTCAGCCCTGGAATTGCCAATCACTGAACAAAAGATAAGAGGGAGCGCTTAACTTGAAAACTACCGCTTCATGACATCACAAGTTGAAACAAAACATAACTCTGTGTATGTTTTTGATGAGGTAACACAACGTAACATGTGTTATTAATACTAACAATAATATTATAACACAGCTGAAAGGAGAATTAACGTTTTTTACAATCTGAGCCTTATTTCGGTAATAAAACAAGTTGTTTTACTCACCCATAGCACTTTGGTGTCATATGGAGCACTTCCAGAGATGTTTTAGATTAGCGATCTCCGTAATGTGAGTTCTCGGGGCATATGTTTGCGGTCTCCAAATAACACAAACTTTAGCACTTTTCAAATCATAGAAGCTCGATGTCTTAGTCTACGCTTTCGTTTGAGTCAAAAGTGGCCTGTAATCCGAGATTTATCCATAGTTTCGAGTAGATGAGGAGGCCAGTGCGCATGTGCAGAGTCACAGCTTATTTCACTCTCAGCTACCGGGACCCAAACATGAAATGCAAAGCTGTAAATTATGGATAAATCTCGGATTACAGGCCACTTTTGACTCAAACGAAAGCGTTGAGCGTTGACCTTCTATGATTTCAAAAGTGCTAAAGTTTGTGTTATTTGGAGACCGCTCGGGGCATATATTATTATATATTATATATTATTATATATATTTTATTATCATATTGTTATTAGAACTCGCGTTACGGACATCGCTAATCTAAAACATCTCCGGAAGTGCTCCATATGACACTAAAGTGCTATGGGTGAGTAAAACAACTTGTTTTATTACAGAAATAAGGCTCAGATTGTAAAAAACGTTAATTCACCTTTAAAGCTCATGAGAGTCAATTTTATAATATAGGATCTTCAAACATAATGTGCTGCGTAAAACACAATGTGTGGCATAATAAAGTTCAAATGGTGTCATTTAAGCAGCAGTGTCAGTGTCATTTAAGTGTCATTTAAGCAGCAGTGTGGGCCTAGGGGGCGCTGCAATTTCAAATCCTGTGTGTGCAATCTGTACATATGGTTTTTGACAAAGCTGACGTTGAACTTTAAATTTAAACAACCATCGCAGACCCATTATGTTGACAATCATCACGACGTGGCTACAAATACTTCATCACTGTCAACCTATTGCATTCAATTACCCCTTGAGAACAAATTAAAAAGGTACCGGACTACAATATGTGCCTTAAATCCATGAAAGATATCAAATTATATTAAAATAGATCTGTTTTCATTAACATAAGTGAAAGCTAGACTGGATTTGAACTGAACCAATGAGTCCAGCAGCCAAGTCTGATGAGAGAGATCGGTGTTTTGGACTAACTGTCACGTGAACCACTGCCGATACGTCTCCTCCTCTCTCCCCTCTTTATCTCCCCCCTCTCTCTCCGACTTCTCCCTCCTTCCTTCTCTCTCTCCCCCTAAGCGGAATGTCAGAGATGAGCCCTCCGACCGTGATGACAAATGGCACTGGGCTCGACGGGAGCGAAACAAGCTTCTAAATGTGCCTCAAATGCCAAAACAGAAGTCAAGAAGTGTAAAGGAGATGCCCAATACCCAGAGAAATACAATAAATACTGAAAAAAACTGACTTGACTTATCAGCTAAACTGAGATATGATAATAAGTTATAATAATTATGGTACAAAATTATCAGAGAAAATTAAAGTGCATATGACAGGTTTTCATACTTTTCTAATGATTAATTAGCGTGGTGGGATAGTGTATGTGAAAATGTATCATAGTTTTACAGTGGAAATTTGTAAGAAAAAGTTCATAATTACAGAATGTAGCGCTAAAAAGCAGACCCTCCAGGAATTCGCGATGTTGCGATTTGCAACTTCAACGCAACTTCAGCCAACCCCCGTGAATTCAGGGCGGTGTTGCAATTTTGACCAATCACCTCAACTTTCCCGCAATTTTTACCAATTTTGACCAGTCATCGGCGACGTATTGAACTCACGTCGACCAACTTCCTTCTGCCTTACTTCCGTGTGACGAAACGAAACTGCGGCCGTGTCCTCAGTTCGGCGCGTGGTTTGAAGGGGGCTCAGACTACAGTCAAGGCGGTGCACACTTGCTCAGCCCTGAGTGCAGTCCGCAGACCGCATGGCCGTCTGCGAAATGCGACAGGTCTCGCAACAATGGGAAGCAGCCGCCGGCTCCATTTTCTCCCGTAGAAGAAGTGTGCGAAGCGTGCTTTTTCACATGCTTGGTCCACGCCCTGATTTCCATGGAAACGACTGGGGTCTGCGAACGCGTGTTAACTGCGCATGGGACAAAAAAGAAATGACGCACATGCCCTTCAAACCACGCTCCGAACTGTGCACTCTGGAAATTGGGACACGGCTTCTAATGGCAAAGAAACATGTCTGCGGTGCCATTTGCCCATTTCTCCTCCTAGTAGTAATTTATTTTCGATGTTGGTAAGGTTGTTTTAGGACCATATCTGTGATCTCTGTGTCTTTGTATTATTCTTTGTCAGTAATAACTCAGTATTCAAATTATTACTCAATTTTAATTATAAAAAGGGAAAATCACAACTATTTATCGCAACTTTCACTTCCTCCCGCAACAAAATCGCAACAAAAAGCACTGCAACTTTCATCGCAACTTTTTGGAAAAGCTCCCGCAAATTCAGGCATTTTAGCCCGCAACAATCACAAAAAATGCCCGCGAAATCCTGGGGGGTCTGAAAAAGGAATCGCTCTATTTCATCAGTACATACATTTTTTTCAGATTTTTATGCTCAAGAATGTCAAATTATAATCTTCTGCATTATACTGAAACTAATCTGACCATATGTATTTGATATGAGGTGTGAGGTTATTTTGAAGTCAAAAAGTCTAAGGTTTATTTATTTATTTTGCTTTCTGCATCCTGCTTTATTATTTTATTCGACAAATTGTAATTCAAATTGGGTTTGTATATCCAGCCACTATACGTCACCAGTAAGCCACTGAACACGAGAGAGTTAGGGGAAGGGCCTGTGGTTTAAAAATGACATATTGCGCTTGTGTTGCTATATCCTCCTGGGACCTGAAGAAAAAAAGTGTATCAACATTTTTATTATTATTATTTTAATTTTCTATTTGGAGGTAAATGAACACCTTAGCATTTACATTATAATTTTATTTGTATTCATAATGTTGTAACATGTCCTCCGTAATAGACGTCGGGGACATTTTGGTGTTAAATCCATGTGAAGTTAACAACCTAACAAAAACTTTTTTTTTTTTTTTGATGACAAGCTTGTCACTGTAGAAGCTCTGACAAGCTTCTACAGTCAAGTCAAATAGTTTTTAGTCTCCCTTTTAATTTCTTTTAGCATTTTTTAAAATTTATTTTTATGTGTTATTTATTTTGTATTTATTTTAATTTATTTTGTTTATTTATTTTAGTTTTTTTAAATGTATGTATTTTTATGTATTATTTATTTAGCATTTATTTTTATTTATTTATTTTGCATTTAGTATTTATTTTTATTTATTTTGCATGTATTTATTTTTATGTATTATTTATTTTGTATTAATTTTGTATTTATTTATTTTGCATTTATTTATTTTTATGTATTATTTATTTTGTATTTACTTATTTTTACTTAATTATTTATATATATATATATATATATATATATATATATATATTGTATTTATTTATTTATTTTAGTATTTTTGTTATTTATTTTTAAGTATTATTTATTTTGACAGACTGGTTAACTCAATGTCCACTATAAAGGACACAAATGAATGGGCCGGGTCTCAGGAGGATATAGTTAGAATCTATCCCTCCTATGGATCAATATGTTATAATTTGGACATTTTAAATCACAATATTGGTTCAAAGCACATTGTGTAAAAAATAAAACCATGGTGATGTTATCTCTTTGTCTGGAATCTTTCACAGTATGGTATTAAACCTTTCTATCTTCAAGAAGACCAAACTAGGCCATGTTACAGGTCAGATCTGTGCAGAGGCAACCCCGTTTTTCTAGGTATTTTTGAGCTATAAAACCACGGTAATTGAATAAATGTACGGTAAAGCTGTTTAATGTCATACTGCGGAACATTCCACGCAGAACAATGACACAGAAACAAGCAGGTGATGGAAAAGCACCTTTAATTTGATTTACAAATCACAGTTATATCAACATATATTTTATGCATGAATACTGTATAAACCTGTTTTCACTGTATGTGGCTGCTTAGTATTCAACACCACGGCCCATTTGTTTATCTGTTATAACAACAGACCGATGGGCAGGGAGCTGTGACTGTGCATAACATCACTAACTATGATATCAATATAGTGTTTGGCTGTGCGGTTGTGATTTGGAGAGTCACTCTGCTGCCTCGAGATAAGTGTCTGGGGTTTGGGGTGGAAGGGACAGCGACAGCGACAGGGGGAGGCGCAGGGGGAGTATAGGGCTGAATAGGACCGGTTCTGTGATAACGGGGGCTAAAGAGGATGAAAAAATTCCAGGCGTGTACTGTAACCACGGAAACAAACAACTCTCTGTCATAAAGCAGTGGGATGTCATTGAGTTCATAGTGGTGTTATTACTGATATTTGTGCATACTGGTGCAAATTTGCAATAAAAAGTTCTGTGTAAGAACATTTGGACTAATTGAGCATGATGCCTCAGCATAGGCGGTATAAAGGAGTGGATAATGGAGTGTGACATCCCCAAAGCGCTCCAGTCAAATGAAGCTCACGGGGCTAGCGGTTATAGCAGTAAATTTGTAGTGCGGCTCTATATTAGGAGAGAGAGGTCAGGAAGGGCATCTTTAAAATGTGTACTTAACTTAACCAAGGCTACGTTTATACGGTGACGATCAAAACAGAAGACGCAAAAGTGGCGTCTCGTCTTCAATTTTTTATCCGCGTTTAGACGAGCGTTCTCAACAGGAAATGTTTGTTTATACGAAGACGCAAAAGTGGACGCAAAAGCCAGCGAAGGGAGGCGCTGTAAATAACTGGACTGAAAAAAAAAAAAATTAAATAAAAAACAAAACATCACAACAGCGTCAAGTTACATTTCTAACCACGACTGTACCGGAAAAGAGAAAGGTAAAACTTCAAAATAAAATGTTCTAGTTGCGTTTTAAATGAGTTGTTAAAACATTAAACATTTCAGTGACTTGTATTTTTGTTTACATGTTTTTGAATATTGTACTGAAAATAGTGACATTACAGGAGGATTACAGTGAATTAGAAAATATAAAATCACATTGGGTTTTACATTTGAAGTGCCTCATGCGGAAGTCGCTTGTCTTGGCGTCTGTGTGGCTGTGAGAGTGTGAGAAAGACTTGTACGGGAAGAAGAGAAAAGACTGTAGACGTGTGTGGGTGCGATTTATACAATTGTTGAAATGACAACAATTGTCATTTCAACATCTATGTGACGTAAACGCGTAAGCAACGTGAGCAGATCTGACCAGTTTTGCGTCTTGGGCAGTTTACACGGAAACGCTACAGCGGAGCGTATTTAACTTTTCCACTCTGGAGGGTGGTTTCAGATTTTTGCGTTTAGGCCCCAAAAACGCCGTCACCGTGTAAACGAAAGGAACTTCCGATAAAATATTTTGTAATTTTCGTGTAAACAGGCCCTAAAAGTACCCATATTACGCTATTTTCTGATCTATGTTATAATGTCAAAAATATACCTGGACCTGGACTAATAAACCAGGATAACTCAAACACATGTGAGTGAAACAAAACACCACTGCAGGCATGTTTTTGATGAGTTCACAGCGTAATATCATCATCAATCTTATATTCAACAAAAATACATAAAAATATACGCATAAATACAACATTACATAGCGCTCCTAACAGTAATGCTGCTATAACAAACACACAGCAGAGGAAACAGGCCTGTCTCTTCTCTATACCCACAAACCAAAAGCCAGTCATTTTTCATTAAACCCCTCATGCCCGGGTCTCGGTGTAGCAGGAGGGGTGGAGTCGTTGAGAAGAAGAGAGATCAACACCGTGTGGTGAGGTTAGAGCTGACAGCACTGTCCCTTATGGAGGCCGCTGAGGAGGATCTCACAGGATACAAGAACATACAGACAGGCTCCAGTCAGATGCAATAAACATGGGCTCTTTATTCGCTTCAGCAATGTGGCGCTCAGTATGGTGCAGATGTGTTATAAAGATGGAAGAAGATATTATTAAAAGTCAAATATGGACATGGGTTTTTTAATCACTTTAAACTTAAATATTGTGAGGGTACTTTGAGCTCAGAAGATAACTAAAATGCATGTATGACTAGACCAAACCCAGCTTCAGTTATGTTTTTGATGTCTATGCCTTTAATAATAGTTTAAAGGACCTATAATATGCAATGTTTTGATCAGTGTTATAATTACGAGCATGCAAAAATATCAAAATATCATATCGTTTATAGTGATGGTATTGATGAAACATTTTATATTATAATATAAATGTTGGTCTTATTGTATTCAGGGATGAACGTGGCCAATCATGGAAAATTTTTAATTTCTGAAATTTGGATTTCTATATGCTATGTGTTAGCAATAAATTAAAACTGTACATAAAAGTACAAAAAAAAAATTGTTTTTGCTTTGCACTTCGTCTAATCAGAGCGCATTGAGGAGGAGCTTATGTGCGCTAAAAGGCGCAGGTGAAAAAGCGAGGAGCGACGCGTTAAGTGAGGCACGGGCAGGTAGGATGAGGTATAGGATGTTTTATAAAGTTTAACCTGTGTACACGCAATGGTACACGCTGTTGCGAAAGAGCTGCGCTCACTTCGCGACTTCCAGACACGGGCTTGGGCGGCCCGCAGTTTAATACGAAGTTTAATACGAGACATGTACTTTTGTTCTGAATACGGGACGATTCTGTTTTTCAAGGGACGGTTGGCGACCCTAAACACAACTATACATACATATACATACACCCAAAATCTTTCTCAACGAATTTGCACAGATGTAAAAAAACAAAACAAAAAAAAACCCCCATGGCTGACAAAAAAGCGGAGATCCGCAAAAAAACGGAACTCTTTTATCCCTGTGTATTGTCTGGAAAAGGAAAGAGGGGGCAGATAACATAAGATAACTCTTCTTTCTGATATCTTTTTAAACTGTATGTATGAAATAAACAAACAAATAATAATAATAATAATAAAATACAGCTGCAAGCGGCGACGATCGGCCCTCGCTTGCACTCGCGCCATTTTCCTCCCCTTTTTTCAAGCTGGATGCATGTGTGAGTTTGTGTGTTATCTGCATGCATGTGTGTGTGTGTTGAATGTTGTTTGTTGTTTGTTTCGCCTTTTAATTTCAATTATTTTAAGAGCAGGGTCACTCATAAGCCTTTCCTGCACTGTTCTGTTATTTTTGATTAAAGTTTCGATTTTCGATTAAAGTTTGGGCAAAGTATGCACGGATTATCACTCGTCGAAATTTGATGGCGAGCTGCAAAAACAAACCTGAAATTTGTGGCGTTGTCACGGAAACACCGTTCACTCTTTTAGAACGCTTTTAATAACTTTTAATGTCCCACTTGTCTAGATGATACAGCACGATTCTGGTGAGTCTGGGTCAAAAACCTGAGGAGGAGTTTGTTAAAATACGAGGACAGGAAAATTTGCCTTCGGCGCCGGGTCACGTGCTTGGTCCAACATGGCTGACTTCCTGTTGGTCGCCTAGCAACGGTGTAATATACTTTTTTGTTCCTATTCCCATGATGCATCTGTGTACCAAATTTGGTTTGGCTACGACAAAGTTTTTGCCGGGCGTCCCATTGGCGAGGCCAGATGTTTGGCCTGTTGCCATGGCAACACAGGTATAGCCATAGGCGCAATGTATTTTGATTTTCCAGGGGGCGCTGTTGAGCCATTTTTAAAGATTTTTTAATACAGATTATTTGTAAATTCATTTTTTGGCGTTCTTGAATTTTGTGCAAAATTTTGTGCGTTTTCGTCGGTAGGAAGTACCCGAACCTTGAAAAAAGTGTATAGGAAAATAATAATAATAAGAAGAAAAACCAGAACAATAACAATAGGCCCTACGCTTTAGCGCTTGGGCCTAATAAAAGATGATACAGTATCCATATCGTGGGCTGATGATGATATATCGCCAAGAGTATTTTTTAGTCTATTTTACTACAGTTTTGTTGCTTGTTTAGAGGAAGGAAACTCGTTTACAAAGCACATTTGACATTTCACTGTTTTGATAAATTCACTTTGCACAAGAAGTGGTTTAACAAACACTTTTAGCATCACAGCCATGATTTAGCCTGTATCGAGGTATGTATCGTATCAGCGACCCAGCCCTAGTTATAATGGATGTTTTCAGTTTAGAGGAGAAGAACTCAGCTTAAATATGGAAAGTTTGTGTGTTAAACATGTGTGAATGAAACAAAACACAACTCCAGGTATGTCTGTGATGAGGGAACAACATTATAACACTGTGTTAGTGCCTTAGAGCTGCATGTATGTTAAAATGGTTACAACGTTAAGCTAATAAAACAATGACAAAGTGCAAATGTAGAAAATACAAAACAGAAGCTGAATAACAGAAGCTGAATTATGTAGTTATTACCTTGTCATATTCTTTTATTGGGTTGTTTCTTGTGAAATATATAAATCCAAACTTGCCTGACACTTTGATACAGGGGAAGTTATTGCTCAGGTATTTGTATTATTATTGCACATAAAACTTTGCAGGCATCTACCCCAGAATACACAATTCTTTCATACGTGGCGTTTCCAAGTGATGAATGCAGACAATTATAAGAGGAGCTGTTCTGATTTCAACTATAGAAGAACACACGCACGCACACACAAAGTTATATTGGTCTGATTTTCTTAGATGTAATGATAACTGGCTGTAATCTCATAATGGTAAAAAAAATATTGTGCCCAAATGTAGATTAAAAAGATGATTATATTCTAGATCACAAATAAATTATTTTTCTTTCGAGCCCTTAAGTCTTAAAGGAGAATTAACGTTTTTTACAATCTGAGCCTTATTTCGGTAATAAAACAAGTTGTTTTACTCACCCATAGCACTTTGGTGTCATATGGAGCACTTCCGGAGATGTTTTAGATTTGCGATCTCCGTAATGTGAGTTCTCGGGGCACATGTTTGTGGTCTCCAAATAACACAAACTTTAGCACTTTTCAAATCATAGAAGGTCGATGTCTTAGTCTACGCTTTCGTTTGAGTCAAAAGTGGCCTGTAATCCGAGATTTATCCATAGATGAGGATGCCAGTGCTCATGTGCGGAGTCACAGCTTATTTCGCTCTCAGCTCCCGGGACTCAAACATGAAACGCAAAGCTGTAAATTATGGATAAATCTCGGATTACAGGCCACGTTTGAGTCAAACAAAAGCGTAGACTAAGACATTGAGCTTCTATGATTTGAAAAGTGCTAAAGTTTATGTTATTTGGAAACCGCTCGGGGCATATATTAAATGCCCCGAGAACTCGCATTACGGCTATCGCTAATCTAAAACATCTCTGGAAGTGCTCCATATGACACCAAAGTGCTATGGGTGAGTAAAACAACTTGTTTTATTACCGAAATAAGGCTCAGATTGTAAAAAACGTTAATTCTCCTTTAAAGGTCCTATGTTATGCAAACCTGACCCTTATACTGTAAGCTTTAAATCATGTTACAAAGCTGTAGTATCACCAAAACATACATAGAGTTGCATTTTCTTTTATTCACACATGTTTGAGTAATCCTTTATTATTAGTCTGTCTACATCTGCAAAGCTTACAATGCTCTGTTCCACCTTGTGATGTCAAGTTAACAGCTACATTTACCTTTAGTTTAGTAGAGAAATCATCCAAATGATTCTATGTATGTATGTGTATGGAGTTTAAAAACACAGTGGAGCACTTCTTGTATTACCATGTGACATCACAAGGTGGAACAGAGTTTTCTGTTTGAGAGAAGAACTCAGCCTAAATATGCAGGATTTGTGTGTAAAATATTTGTGAATGAAACAAAACCTGTGTAGTCATTTTGGCATAAATTAAACAAAACAAAAAGAAAAATCTGCAAAACACGCTGACTTGATCTGCAGCTAAGGAGGTGCTGTTGTGATGTTTAGGGTGATGTCAGCTCCCACTAGGCAGCAGTTTTCTAATGTGGAAATCAGCGGACTCCTTTATCTGGTTAAGCTGTTTTAGATAAATATTGCAATATAAAATGTCCAAAATATAACACAATATTTAGTTCCAACATAGTATACTTTATCTGGACCTGTCCACTTCCACACCAGTGCTGCTCATATTTATTGCGGTGCCAAAACACAGTGAGATGAGCCAGGTGGTCCAGAAAGTTCCAGTAAGAGTGGATCACTAATCCGAGCCAAAAGTATCCCCACAGCATTTGTCAAGAGCCAGATGTTTGTGGCTCTTCTGTCAGAGAGGAAAAGGGACATTAATCACTCCACATGTGTTGCTCAACAAAACAAAATGATAAAAAAATGCACAAAAAGACTTGTTTGCAAAACTGTAGACTGCAGTTTTTAAGATCCAAAGCAGTCTTATGTGAGTTTGAAACTTGACGTAATGGTTTCTTTTGTGCTCTCATTGTGATGAATGGAGACACAGAAAGGAGCCTGTCTAAATGGACGTGGCCATAAACTAAATAATCATTTAGAGCGGAGGAGGAGATCTGGGAGCACACCACAAGCTAGTCAAGACAAATGGATCAGAGGCAGGATAATAGACCCTCTGCTATAATGTACAATGACTCTATGAATGTGTTAAATGTTACCTACACTACGGCAACACCTGTTTGTCTCCATGGAGATGTTATGTTCCACAATGACATTAAACTGATCAATAGCAATAATTAAAAATGCATACATATGTTTTTTGTTTTCCTTTAGCATGTACTGTATAAACAGGGCTCTCAAGTTTTGAAGTTTGGTTGGAGTGAGATTTTTTTTTTTTTTTTTTTTTTTTTAGGGGGGGGGGGGGGGGGTTTAAAAGGACAGGTGTAAATGTTGGTCTAAAGAGCAAAACTACAAAGCAACTAATGAGAGATATATAAATGAAGTTATTACCTGATGGTTCGTTTGTTTTATCATTCACCGTTTTGTCATCATTCGTTCATCTCACTCATGTTCAGATGCCGTCCTTCAATTATCACTGACAGTGCAGTGCGCGCTTAGCTGAAACTAGACTCTACGGTCTGCCCGACAACAGAACAATCTAGTTTCTGATTGGCTGAAAAGGGTGTGGTGCCTGGATAACTCTTCTGAGCCACACAGACCGATGTTCTGGGCACAGAAGCGCTGTGACCAGTGGCTAGAGTTTCATTGAATTGCTTAACATAATTTCAGCGTGAGAAATACCATGTGTGGCGTGTGAGCGTGTGAACTTGTTGAAATGTGTGTGTCACACTCTCAAAGCGTGAGACTTGAGAGCTGTGTGTATAAATATAACCCTGCACAGCAAGATGGATTCTTGCGATGTTTGTGAGTTCACAAACTCACGAGAAAGAGTGTTGGTAAAAGTGTGTTGTGAATTTTAGCACTTGTAATTGAATACTGTAACATAATATAAATAAAAAAGTTGACTTTGACTTCTCCTCTTTCTTTCCATTAATTGTGTCAGGGCCTCACCTCTGCTGAACCAAAACACACTGTGTGTGTGTGTGTGTGTGTGTGTGTGTGCATGTGTGTGTGTGTGTGTGTGTGTGTGTGTGTGCATGTGTGTGTGTGTGTGTGTGTGTGTGCATGTGTGTGTGTGTGTGTGTGTGTGTGTGTGTGTGTGTGTGTGTGCATGTGTGTGTGTGTGTGTGTGTGTGTGTGTTAGACACTACAGTACCTCTGGGTTGTCCTGGAGCAGTGAATAACCTCAATGCCACCAAACTACAAGCCCACAACATGCTGCTACATTTGCTCTAATGAACAGGCAGCCAGTGAAGCAGTGGTAACATGGGAAAGACAGAGGGATAAAGAGAAAGAAAAGACAGAAAAGAACGAGAGAGATGGGAAAGAGATATAGAAAGAGTGACAGTGAAACAGAGAGGGGAAGATAAGGTGGTACAGGCAGCAGGTGAAACAGGTTCAACATGGAAAAGAGAGGGATAGCGAGAAAGAAAAGATAATAGGAAGAGAGAAAGTAAAATAGAGAAAGAGATGGAGAAAGAGAGAAGAGGCAGGCACTCCACCTATAGCTGCATTTAGTCTGACTGATGAGTTCAAACAGGACATGGTAATAGCCTGTCTCCAACATTCCCCAAACCATAAATCTTTGGCACAAGAAAATATGTGAATGCAATCAGCTGGTAAGAAGAAGGTTTGGGCGTCTCTGTGTGTGTGTCTATGTGTGTGTGCTCGTGTGTCTGTGTGTGTCTATGTGTGTGTGCTCGTGTGTCTGTGTGTGTCTATGTGTGTGGGCTTGTGTGTGTGAGAGAGCGAAACACAAAGTGAAATTGGACAATAAAAGAGTGTGTGTGACAAACAGTAAGTGCATGAAAAACGCAGACACAGGAGTGCGTGGGGTTGTAATCAGATGGAGCTATGGAGAGACGGAAGATACAGATGAAATAAAAGGGCAATTCACTGAGGCATTTTAGTACTTTACCCCTACAACAGTCCCTATACTACCAGAGCTGCCACACCAAATCATGTGGAGTTTCATGGTACTACTACTACTACTACTACTACTACTACTGCTACTGCTACTGCTACTACTACTACTACTATTCAGCAGTTATCGGATTGACAGTATATTGATAAGTGTTGCAGCATTGCTAGTACTCTTGTATTACTAGGTACTGCATTAGGTATAACTAGTACTAATAATCCTATAAGTATGGTTTTGTAATTGTATTGATCTGTGCCGCTGTCTTGGCCAGGACTCCCTTGGTTAAATAAAATAAATAAATAAATAAAAATAACTACAGTAACTCCTAATGCAATTACCACTACACATATAGTTTACTACATTTAAACCTACTACTACTACTACTGCTACTACTATTGCTTTTGTTTTTAGTTATTTTATTATTATCACTTTATTTATTGCTATTTTAGTAATGTTATTATTAAGTTCTACTGATTTTTATGTGCAGCACTTTGGAAACTGTCTCTGTTTATAAAATGTGCTATAGAAATAAAGTTGGATTGGATTGGACTACTACTACTACTACTACTACTACTACTACTACTACTACTACTACTACTACTACTACTACTACTACTACTACTACTACTACTAGGCTACTACAGCTTGTGGGGATGCACTAATCCAGCTTTTTCAGTTCTGATATCAATTTCAATACTTTAGCTTTAAGTATCTGCTGATATACCAGTGCAGGGACTAAAAAACGACTTTATTTTCCCTGTCCACATATGACAAAATGTGTTATGGAGCAGAACAGCACAACTTTGTATAAATAAAAGTTTGTCACAGATATGTGATATCAGTATTAGTATCAGTGCAACAACTACTACAACTGTTATTACTAATACTAATCTTGTTACTTCCTATATCCAGTATCACGGAGCATGTCTGTGTATCTCCTCACCTTCATAGATGGATGTACAGCAGTGGATATGATGAGGAGAAGAGGAGATGTGACAGTCAAACAGAGCACAACCTAACTCTCTCTCCTCTCCCCTCTCTCTTCCTCTGCCCTCTCTCTCCTCCTCTCCCCTCCCCTCTCTCTCTCATCTCTCTTCTCTTCTCCCCTCTCTGTCCTCTCTCTCCCCTCCACTCTCATCTTTCTCCTCCTCTCCCATCCCCTCTCTCTCATCTCTCTTCTCTCTCTCCCCCCTCCCTTCTCTTCTCTCCTCTCTGTCGTCTCTCTCCCGTCCACTCTCATCTTTCTCCTCCTCTCCCCTCTTCTCTCTCCTCCCCTGTCTCTTTCTCTCTCTCTCTCACCTCTCTTCTCTCTCTCCCCTCCCTTCTCTTCTCTCCTCTCTGTCCTCTCTCTCCCCTCCACTCTCGTCTTTCTCCCTCCTCTCCCCTCCCCTCTTTCTCTCTCTCATCTCTCCTTTCTCTCTCCCCTCCACTGTCATCTTTCTCCTCCTCTCCCCTCCCCTCTCTCTCTCATCTCTCCTTTCTCTCTCCCCTCCCTTCTCTTCTCTCCTCTCTGTCCTCTCTCTCCCCTCCACTCTCGTCTTTCTCCTCCTCTCC
Source organism: Paratrypauchen microcephalus (assembly GCA_036785185.1). Classification (NCBI taxonomy): domain Eukaryota; kingdom Metazoa; phylum Chordata; class Actinopteri; order Gobiiformes; family Gobiidae; genus Paratrypauchen; species Paratrypauchen microcephalus. The sequence goes on along the minus strand of JAVJIX010000066.1, from coordinate 2,888,814 downwards.
CCTACCCTCTCTCTCTCTCATCTCTCCTTTCTCTCTCCCCTCCACTGTCATCTTTCTCCTCCTCTCCCCTCCCCTCTCTCTCTCATCTCTCCTTTCTCTCTCCCCTCCCTTCTCTTCTCTCCTCTCTGTCCTCTCTCCCCTCCACTCCCATCTTTCTCCTCCTCTCCCCTCTTCTCTCTCCTCCCCCGTCTCTCTCTCTCTCTCTCTCACCTCTCCTTTCTCTCTCCCCTCCCTTCTCTCCTCTCCTCTCTGTCCTCTCTCTCCCTCCACTCTCATCTTTCTCCTCCTCTCCCTCCCCTCTCTCTCTCATCTCTCCTTTCTCTCCCCCCTCCCTTCTCTTCTCTCCTCTCTGTCCTCTCTCTCCCCTCCACTCTCATCTTTCTCCTCCTCTCCCCTCTTCTCTCTCCTCCCCTGTCTCTCTCTCTCTCCTCTCTCTCCTCTCCCTTCCCTTCTCTCCTCTCTTTCCTCCGCTCTATGTGATTAAAGAGCAGCTCACAAAGGGAGGCCCCTGCTCTGCTCTTAATGCACTTAAACCATTGAACAGGGGCTTTTGGCAGCGTCCCCGTGCGATCCGAGCCAAACTTCTACAGTCAGCGCCCAGAGCGGAGCAGAGAGGTGGCAATGGAAATCACGAGGGTCTGTCTGCACCAATAATGGATGCCTTTGTGGGGCTCTGAGAATCGATCGGCCCCCTGACCCACACTGTTTATCATTCTGCACCTTTCAGCAGCTCTGCCAACATCCGACGTGAGGGGCCAAAACAAGCGGACGCACATTAAAGATTTAACATGGGACATTGTCTCTTTAGTTAGTGTGGGAGTTTGTCTTTCAATTAGAACAGTTCTTCAAAGTAACTGGGTCAGGCTGTCAAGAGTAGCAACTTGCAGACCGTTGTCAAGGTATACACAGCTATAGGAGTACATTATTTAGCCTATATCAAGCATTTTTTCAAGTGATTAAAGTCCCTATATTACACAAAATTGACTCTTGTGAGCTTTAAGCCTCCTTAGAATGTTGTTTCCTCCACTTGTATTTGTATTTTGTTTTGTTTTAAAGGGATAGTGCTTTTTTTAAATGTTAATCTGTATGGTTTTCCTTCTAAAAGTTACGTGCGGTCCTGGAGCTCAGGTAACTTTGCGGGGACTCGTAATAAAGCTTGTTTTTCTTCTCAAAACAAAACATCATGTCCGAAAGGTGATATATTTGCGTCCCAAACAGTTGTCCACGAAAAATCCAGCAGCGTACTTAGCATTCGCATATCTCGTCTCGATTCGTATCACTGCGCTCCCGTTAGCTGCCTGTTGCCTGTTCACTCGTAAACGTCCCCTTACGGCGGACCGCATCCGTCGTTCACTTCCGCTAAAGGTTAACAGGCTAATAATAAGTAATAGGCGCGCAGTGATATGAATCGAGACGAGATATGCGAATGCGAAAATACGCTGCTGGATTTTTCGTGGACAACTGTTAGGGACGCAAGTATATCACCTTTCGGACAAATGTTTTGTTTTGAGAAGAAAAACAAGCTTTATTACGAGTCCCCGCAAAGTTACCGGACCTAATTACCTGAGCTCCAGAACGCGGGCTGAGCGCAAACTGTCAGCGGTAAATCGGTGTTACCGCGCGTAGCATACAGAGTAACATAAAAACAAAACAAAAAAAACCACACTATCCCTTTAAAAGTACATCAAAAAACATCAGTCAAACTATAATGCCTCTCTGCCTCTCTCTCTCCCTCCCTCTCTGTCTGCTCTCCTTCCCTCTCTTTTTTTTTTTTTTTTTTTTTTTTCCATTGCATTTATATAGCGCCTTTCATGACATGCCTTTTCATCCCAAAGCGCTCCACAGTTCACCGTTCATTCACTCCACACTTGGTGGTGGTAAGCTACTTTCTGTAGCCACAGCTGCCCTGGGGCAGGCTGACGGAAGCGAGGCTGCCAATCTGTGCCATCGGCCCCTCCGACCACCTCCAACACTCATACACACTCCACTTTCATACTCTCTCTGTGCTCCCTCTCTTTGCCCCTCTCTCTGCTTCATCTCTCTCTGCCTCTCCCTCTGTCTGCTCTCCCTCCCTCTCTGTCTGCTCTCTCTCCCTCCCTCGCTGTCTGCTCTCCCTCCCTCTCTCTGTGCTCCCTCTCTTTGCCCCTCTCTCTGCTTCATCTCTCTCTGCCTCTCCCTCTGTCTGCTCTCTCTGTGCACCCTCTCTCTGCCTCTCTCTCTGCTCCATCTCCCTCTCTCCTCTCCCTCCCACCCTGTCTGCTCTCCCTCCCTCTCTGTCTGCTCTCTCTCCCACCCCGTCTGCTCTCCTTCCCTCTCTCTGTGCTCCCTCTCTTTTCCCCTCTCTCTGCTCCAACTCCCTCTCTCCTCTCCCTCCCACCCTGTCTGCTCTCCTTCCCTCTCTCTGTGCTCCCTCTCTTTGCCCCTCTCTCTGTTTCATCTCTCTCTGCCTCTCCCTCTGTCTGCTCTCTCTCCCTCTCTCTGTGCTCCCTCTCTTTTCCCCTCTCTCTGTTTCATCTCTCTCTGCCTCTCCCTCCCTCTCTGACTGCTCTCTCTCCCACACTGTCTGCTTTCTCTCCCTCTCTCTGTGCACCCTCTCTTTTCCCCTCTCTCTGCTTCATCTCTCTCTGCCTCTCCCTCTGTCTGCTCTCTCTCCCTCTCTCTGTGCACCCTCTCTCTGCCTCTCTCTCTGCTCCATCTCCCTCTCTCCTCTCCCTCCCACCCTGTCTGCTCTCCCTCCCTCTCTGTCTGCTCTCTCTCCCACCCTGTCTGCTCTCTCTCCTTCTCTCTGTGCTCCCTCTCTTTTCCCCTCTCTCTGTTTCATCTCTCTCTGCCTCTCCCTCTGTCTGCTCTCTCTCCTTCTCTCTGTGCTCCCTCTCTTTTCCCCTCTCTCTGCTTCATCTCTCTCTGCCTCTCCCTCTGTCTGCTCTCTCTCCTTCTCTCTGTGCTCCCTCTCTTTTCCCCTCTCTCTGTTTCATCTCTCTCTGCCTCTCCCTCCCTCTCTGACTGCTCTCTCTCCCACCCTGTCTGCTTTCTCTCCCTCTCTCTGTGCTCCCTCTCTTTGCCCCTCACTCTGCTTCATCTCTCACTGCCTCTCCGTCTGCCTGCTCTCTCTCCCTCTCTCTCTGCACCCTCTCTCTGCCTCTCTCTCTGCTCCATCTCCCCCTCTCCTCTCCCTCCCACCCTGTCTGCTCTCCCTCTCTCTCTGTCTGCTCTCCCTCCCTCTCCGTCTGCTCTCTCTCCCTCTCTCTGTGCACCCTCTCTCTGCCTCTCTCTCTGTTTCATCTCTCTCTCCCTCCCTCCCTCTCCATCTGCTCTCTCTCGTCTGCTCGCTCGTGGTTTGAGGTTGAGTCGTCCTGCTCCAGTCAAAACAGTGGCAGCATGTGCGCTGGAGTGGGGCCGTCCACGTGGGAGACGACGAGAGGCCTTCAAGAGATTTATGCGCTGGTCTGAGAGCCTGAGAGCCGGGCTGGAGAAAGGACGATAACGGCGGACAGAAGAGGACCACGAGAGGGGACAGAGAGGAGGAGAGAGAGGGGAAGAGGAGGAAAGAAGGAGAGAGGAGAGATGGCGAGGGGGAGGATGAAGAGGAGGAGAGGATAGAGAAGCGCTGGACCATATGTTCTCTGCAGTATGAAGTATAATTAAGCAGCAGGAATACAAATGATTGAGTTCATAATTGATGTTAATATGAATTTAAGGCACAGTACATTTGATGATTTCACTTTTATGGTTTCATGTTCAGTTTGAGAACAGTTTGGAATAATAGGGTATGAAAATGTCTCCTATATTAACAGGTAGTGCTAAACTTCCAGCTAAGGAAGTCTTGACCAAACCTAGCAACAAGATCACTACCGCTCTTAAGGAGATGACCCAGCAGGATTGAAGCATGGGTCAAGTGCAGAGGACAAATTTCCTAAAAAACCCCAAAAACAAAACAACAACAAAAAAACAGTGTTAAGTGTGTAAATTAAGTAGGGATGCACCGATGTGAAAAATTTAGCCGATACCGATATCCTATTTTTAAAAAAAATTTCTGTTATCGGCCGATACCGATATTGGCCGATACTTTTTTTTTTTTTTTTTTATTCTGAGATAACATTTTATACAGACTGAAAATCATGCAAAATGAATTTTTGAATGTCTTTTATTTTCAAAACATGTTTTGACTCCTGATTTTTTTTTTTTTTTTTCAATTTCAATTTTTTTTAAATAGGGTAACATTGTGTTCTGCGTCCTGATTGGCTAAGGGACCTTTGCCGATTGATGTTATTGATGGGGGACGCAGGGGGGGACCGGGACCAAAACGCGGACTAAACCAGGTCTAGACCAGGTCTAAACAAGGTCTAAACCTGGACTAAACCAGGACTGGACCAGGTCTAGACCTGGACTAAACCAGGACTAGAGGGGAGAACCGCAGTCCGAAAAGAGCAAAGGCACGCGGGTCTCGGCCGGGGCTCGCAGCACGTGGGGATCGGCTCGGACTGCGTGCCTCCCCCTCAGGACCGCGGTGAGCGCATGTGCCCGCGTACACTTCTCCGCACTCCCCCTTCCCCCCACGCTTCACTATTAATACAGTTTGTTTAAAATCTACGAAAGTTTTGAGTGTTTAAACGAGAGAGAAACGTGAGAAAACGTTAATGCCGATATATGGTGCATCCCTAAAATGAAGTGTAGGACTTAAGGGTCCACTGTGTAAGTTTTCTGGTGGAAGGTCCATCTTTCGCTTTTCTCCACAGAGATGAAACTGCTTTGTCTGGAATGTTTCACAACCTTTCTATCTTCATGGAAACCAAACCAGACCAAATAAAAGGTCAGATCTGTGGATCTTTCTAATCATCCTCCAAACTCCTTGACATACCTTTACATGTGAAGCTCATAACAAAGATACAAACTCACGCTGGCGGATAAATGATTAATCCCCGTTCATGCAGGTGCCTCCTCTCTTAGCCGTCAGCTGCAGCTAATGTTACAAGTACGAGCAGGTCTTATTCTGAGATATCACCAAAAATGTCTGGTATCTTCTCTTTAACATTTGAGCAGCGTGTTGAAAAGAGTCGAGGAATGCAGAGGAGGTCTCTGTGGTGAATTTTAAGAAGGTCTTTTGGCCTTTTCAGAGTCACCTTTTCATATATTTAAAGTTAAAGCTAAAGTTAATCTTTTCGTTTTGCAAATTCTAGTTTAAAGCTGCTTCTTCAGTTCTGAACTGAAGAAGCAGCTTGGGTGAGCTGCGAAACGTATTCGACCAAATAAACTTTTGTCAAGTTGACAAATTGAATTTCTCCTTTTGCCAACTCCAGGTATGTTTCTGACGAGTAAACAACATTATAACAGCTCAGAAAATAACGTAATACAGACCATTTAATTTGCTCTCATTTATTTGCTTGTGTCTTTGTGCGTTGAATTGTGTGGATATTTTGTTCTGCAACTGACAGCGAAGATTTGTTGCTATACCAGAAACAAATTCCACCTTGTTGTGCATTGACTAATAAACAAATCTTATTCCTATTGTGATTTTCTGTGTATAAAACATGAAGCAATGAGCTGTTCAAATGCTGTACGTGTTCAGAGTCCTTCATTTTCACAAGAACCAGAATCAAGAAAGCATCATCCTTCCTCCAGTACTCTTGACTTTCAAATCCAAAAGTAAGAGTAATACGTAAGATTAGAAGAAGAGTAGATTTTTGCTCTTCATTCAAACTTTTCAAGTACAACCAGATAAATCGTAACACAACATATAAGGAGTGAAACACACTGAGAGGAAATACATAAAAAAGTCTTACCTGGAAGTTGCAAAGTTGTGACACAGCATCAGGTAGAGGAGACCGGGAAAAAAACACAAGAAAATATATAATTAATTATGGGTTTAAAATACAACTCAAATGGTTCAGGAAAAAAAAGCACTTTTCCAACTTCAAGGCACTCAAAACCACCTGCCAATCGCCTAAAAAGCGTAACCTACAAACCTGACAGATTTTCAAATGTCAAAATGCAGAAAGTGCTCATTACAATGCCATTAAAAAGTGGAAGCAATTTACACAAATGTCAGATCCCAATGAGCCATTCAACAGCCATCACTCCAGACCTGGTTTCTCTGCACGGCGGCTTTAAGACTGGCAACGCACACTCAAATGGGCCTCAGCGGGTTGCCAGGTTGTGGTGAAAACCTCAATTAGAGAAAGTGGAAGCAGCAGGGGGGGACGCTCAAAGCACTGCACATGACAGAGATTACCTGCAAACGCACCCCTACCGCATGTTCCCACCCGCCACTGCCTCCTGCACGCCAGGGTGAGGACTTCAAACGCACCCACAAGCCAGGGTCAGGGAGCGGGAGCGGGAGCGGGGCGAGACTAGAGCTACTGGATAGAAAAGTCTCATTATTGTCTTAAAGGTGCTGTATTATGCGCAATTGATTCTCGTGAGATTTAAGCCATGTTAGAACGTTGTTACCTCATTAAAATCATATCTGGAGTTTTGTTTCATTCACAAGTTTGCGTAACTTCAATTCAATTGCGATCGGTAAGCATTTTCTCTCTCACACACACACACACAAAACCATAAAAATCCCAGTATCTGGCAACGAAGAGTCAATAATTAAGTTCCCTGTGTAATCTAAAATAACAGGAAGCCATGAGTGGGAGAGGCTGATTGCTAAGCATTTTAAAATGAAGCATCGGGCCAAAAAAGCTCACAAGGCTCAGGAGATTACAGGGGCTTGTCACAACTTGAGAGCAGATAAAGCAGTTTGAGAACAATAAATGAATTGTGTTTGTGAGGAAATCCACCGCAGTCTGAGATTATACGCTTGTTCCTGGTTTAAGACTTCATCATGATATTAAGTGTGGGCTGGGCTTTTTGTGTAATATGGACAAAGCTAATGTAATGGAGGACTCACATTGTTATGTAGATTGTTGTATTAAGTTTAACGGTACAGTGTGTAGGATTCGTGGCGCATAGGTGGATGGTGCTATTGCGCTTCCTGTTTTAGCTACGGCAGACCTCGAAGGTCACCCGGGCGCGCCGTAACGCGGACAGCTCGTGTACCCGCGCACGAACGCCAACGCTACTGTATAAATAAAACGCGGTCCCGTTCACTGTTTTTTTTTTCTTTTCGCATGAGAGCACACATTCCCTATCGTGTACCATGACACTCTACACATCAAATGAAACCGTAAAGTCTCCTCTTTTTGACTATGCAATTCATTTCCTGGCACAACAATCACCCCCCGAGCACATGGGCCTTTTATACGGAAAAGCACAAAACGAGGTTTGTTACTTTGCTTACCTTTGAAGGCTCTGGACAGGTCAAACTCAATATTTCACCATAAACTTGGCCTCAATCTGTCCGTAAGGATCCAGCGAATAAAATCCAGTAAAACAATTTAGTCCAAAACACGTGTTAGATCCATTACGACGTGTGATCCGGCAACATGCTTGTCGTTGTTTATCCAAACGCGTACTATCTCGTGTGAAAACAACGAGCCCTTGCCGAAGGCGGAGCCCAAATGTCCTTCTGCGGCTCTCGTAATCAAAATGGCTGCCTCTATATGGGGAAGATCCCCCTTTTATGCAGGTATATCTAAGTCCAACAGAATACTTTGATTTCATGATGGAAGTGAAAAGGCTTGGAAAACAATGTATTTTTGAATGGGTATCTTCAATTTCGGTAATTAACAGGTAAAAATCTTACACACTGTCTCTTTAAATAAATCTAGAACAAGTGATCAATGATGATAATTAAAGGGCCTATATTACACCATTTTCTGATCTATATCACAATGTTGTTTGCTCATCAAGAACATACCTGGACTTTTTTGTTTTGTTTTCTTCTCACATGTCACACAAAGCCTTCTCTCAAAGTTCTTCTCTCAAACGGAAAACACTCTGTCCCCCCCTTGTGATGTAATGCGTAATATAGGAAGTGTTTTTAAACTACATTCACCTTCACTGGAATCATTTGGATGATTTTAGCCCTGGAATTGCCCATCTCTATTGAACAAAAGGAAAAAGGTAGCTGTAAAACTTGAAAACTACCACTGCATTTTGAGCTTTGGATATGTACATGTAGACAGATCAATAATAATGGGTTACTCAAACCTGTGTGAAAGAAACAAAACACACCTCAAGGTATGTTTTTGATGAAGCAACAGCATTATAACATGGCTTAAGGCTCATTAGAGTCAATTTTGTGTAATATAGAACCTTTAATGTATTTTATTAGGAGTCTTTAGGTCAGATTAGGTAAAAAAGAACACACAATTAAATTAAATTAACATTTTTTACAATCTGAGCCTTATTTCGGTAATAAAATAAGTTGTTTTACTCACCCATAGCACTTTGGTGTCATATGGAGCACTTCAGATTAGCGATAGCCGTAGAGCTAATAAAATGTATGCCCGAGCGGTCTCCAAATAACACAAACTTTAGCACTTTTCAAATCATAGAAGCTCGATGTCTTAGTCTACACTTTCGTTTGAGTCAGAGGTGGCCTCTAATCCGAGATTTATCCATAATTTACAGCTTTGCGTTTCATATTTGAGTCCCGAGAACTGAGAGCGAAATAAACTGTGACTCCGCACATGCGCACTGGCGTCCTCATCTACTCGAAACTATGGCTAAATCTCGGATTACAGGCCACTTTTGACTCAAACGAAAGCGTAGACTAAGACATCGAGCTTCTATGATTTGAAAAGTGCTAAAGTTTGTGTTATTTGGAGACCGCTCGGGGCATATATTAGCGCTACGGCTATCGCTAACCTAAAACATCTCTGGAAGTGTTCCAAATGACACCAAAGTGCTATGGGTGAGTAAAACAACTTGTTTTATTACCGAAATAAGGCTCAGATTGTAAAAACCATTAATTCTCCTTTAAGTCTTAAATAAAAAAATCCTCTGAGAATGAAACACCTATTGCAAATCTCTGTGCATACATCCACCCTTACGCTCGCAGCTCAGCACGATGTACAGGTCTCCCATAAGGCGAGCCGTGTAAAGTCTGCTGGTTACTTTATTGGATGAGTGGGAGAGGCAGTTAAAACAAAAGCAGGGATTTTCACACCGCTCCTGAACCCCAACGCAGGAAATGTCATTAGCCCACTGATTAATTAGACAACAACAAGTCCAATCATTGATGAATCACTTACTCCATCCATCTCACAAATCTGCAGCAACACACTCGCACACTGGGACCTGTTCCACTATGTATATTCGATCCACACTTACAAAATACACAAAATACACTGCGTCTCAAATTATTACACAAATGATATTTTTCTCTAATTTTGCCAATTGTCGATATAAATGAAAGTCATAATTTTCAAGACATCAACCTTGAGAGTACAATTCAAATGTTATTGAGCAAACCTCCCAATGATAACAGTATTTTTTTCAAAACTAAAAACTTAAAATGCACTGTTCCAAATCAATGTATTATGTACAACAGAGTTTCAAACCATATTATTGCTGTAAAGAACTGAAAATGGTCATTTGTTTATTTTTCGATTAGAAGCATTAGCGTACAGTGGTCCCTCGCTCTATTGCGGTTCACTGTTTCGCTGTTCACTGCCTCGCTGTTTCGCAGATTTTTTTAAATTTTTTATTATAGTGTAACATTTTTTAATAGTGTAACATTGTGTACTGCATCCTGATTGGCTAAGAGACTGTAGACCTTTGCCGATTGATAGATGGGGGACGCGGGGGGGACCGGGACCAGACTGGAACTAGACCAGGATCAGACCAAGTCTAAATCAGGTCTAAACCTCGACTGGACCTGGACTAAACCAGGACTGGACCAGGTCTAAACCAGGATTAAACCACCATGTGCCGCTCTTTGCTGGTTTCGTGCGGCTGGTTTGTGGCTCGGGCTGAGAAGACGCGGTCCGGGAGCTGCGGTTCGATCTCGTGCTCGCAGCCCCGGTGTACGCGCGGCCTCGCGCCGGTCGTGCTGCTCTGTCACGGATTTGACCACGATGAGGGGTGCACGTGACACGTACTTCTCCAAGGGGTTGGTGCGCGTGGCGTTCCGGGACGTGGCAGTGCCGTTGGATGAGTGCGGTGCTTCCTGCGGATCCAGTGACTCATGTCTCTGCACTCCTCGCGCGTCCGGCGGGGCTTCCGGAGCCGTGTCTCCCCCCACGCTTCACTATTAATACGTTTTGTTAAAAATCAATGAAAGTTTGAGTGTTTAAAGAGAGAGAAATGTGAGAAAAGGTTCATTCCAGACTGAGAAAAGCGTATAATGTGTGTGGTGAGGCATTTACAGCCTTAAAACATGTAGAATAATTGTAAAATATAAAGTTGTCCTACTTTGCGGATTTCTCTTATTGCGGGTTATTTCTGGAACCTAACCCCCGCGATAAACGAGGGATTACTGTATTACTGAAATCAAAAGCTATTTTAATCAAAACATCTTAACAGGTGAAGTTATATTTTAACATAGGAGCCCTTATTTGATATGAGTTTGTGGAGAGTTTCTGCTTGAATTTTTTTTTTTTTTGGAGGATGTCAGAATAGCCTCCCAGAGCTGCTGTGTGGATGTGAACTGCCATTTCTGCTTGTGAGCTTTGTTTAAGGGTGGCCGAATAGAAGGTTTATAGATAACTGCAAGCCCCTGGAGAATCCTACACCAGCAGCTTCAAATACCTGTTTGATGCTTTGTAATGGCATTTTAGCAGCCGCTCTCTTAATCCGATGTATTTGTCTGGCAGAAACCTTCCTCATTGTGCCTTTATCTGCACAAATCCATGTGTGCGCTCAATCAAATCTCTCTAGGTATTTTTTTGAGCTATAAAATGAACTATAATTGAATAAATGTCTTACAGTGGAACACTTTAGGCAGAGCAATCACATCTCCACGGAAACAAGCAGGTGACCGACTTTCTACTCCACGACATTTATGAACTGGGATGAAAGTAAAATTTGCAAACAAAAATATAACAAATAACCAAATAAAAACAGCTAGAATAAAAATAATGATTCAGTTGTTTCTGTTGAACACAAATCTTGATCAAAATCACTACAGCTGTGTGATTGAAACAAACACAACTCGTATAACAGGCCCTTTAAATCACATATCGTTTCATTTTGTGCAAAACCTGAATCTGCAAGCATTTTTCTTCACGAACTACTGACACACAGTGCCTTGCAGCGAAGAGAAGTCTTTTTCAGCTATGAAAAAAAAAAATTAAAAGGAAGCTCTCAACTTGTGACAGAAATTTCATGAAATAAGATGAGACTTTTCCTGGAAGCGCCCGCCCCATAAATCTGAGCCCAGCTGCAGTGTAATGATGAACACCGCTCATTCTCTTCTTTAAATGCCACGGAGCCCCGACGCTAGCACTAAATATTCCACAAGCTGCTGTCACTTAGCATGCAGCCGCTATGTGCGCGAGGAGCTAATATGCGCTTTAATAGTGTGCCTGTGTTTGAGTGGTGCTTTTGAACAGTTTATGAGAAGCTTTGAAGCCCGGTGCAGAAGGTGAAGTGTCTGCAGACTGGAAATGCAACAGCAAAAATGGAGGAGAGAAGGAGAGCGTGATGGTATACAATTAAAGGCCAAAAAGAAAGGAAAGGTTAAAGTGATCAGCGGGTTTGTTTTGTCAGCGCGTGTGGGCAGGCAGATGCTCATACGGTCAAGTTTTCAGGAAATTTTAACTTTGAGAAGGAAGTGAGGTTCAATACTTTTTTTGTAAAGATGCTGACAGAAAGCGTTTGTGCAATAAGTCGAATTTTAATCAAGATTAACTCATTTCCAATTATCAGTTATTATGCTTGGGTACATAATCATCAAGTCTGTATGGTGTATGTTCAGGAAATTATTTCTGAAAGACATTTTTAATTTTAGTTTGTTCAGAAATCTTTAAAAAAACAAAAAAAAAGATTAGAGGCTACCGTAGACTATATATACAGTAATCCCTCGTTTATCGCGGGGGTTAGGTTCCAGAAATAACCCGCAATAAGAGAAATCCGCGAAGTAGGACAAGTTTATATTTTACAATTATTCTAAATGTTATAAGGCTGTAAATGCCTCACCACACATACAGTATTATACGCTTTTCTCAGACTGGAATTAACTTTTTCTCACATTTGTCTCTTGTTTAAATACTCAAACTTTCATAGATTTTCAACAAAATGTATTAATAGTGAAGCGTGGGGGTGGGGGGGGGGGGGACATGAGTCACTGGATCCGCAGGAAGCCCCGCCGGACGCGCGAGGAGCACTGCCACGTCCCTGGACGCGACGCGCACCGACCCCTTGGAGAAGTGCGCGACACGTGCACCCCTCATCGTGGACAAATCCGTGACAGAGCAGCACGACCGGCGCGAAGCTGCGCGTACACCGGGGCTGTGAGCACGAGCCACAAACCAGCCGCACGAAACCAGCAAAGAGCGGCACATGGTGGTTTAATCCTGGTTTAGACCTGGTCTAGTCCCGGTTTAGTCCAGGTCCAGTCCAGGTTTAGACCTGGTTTAGACCTGGTTTAGACCTGGTTTAGACCTGGTTTAGTTCTGGTCTAGACCTGGTTTAGTCCACGTTTAGTCCTGGTCTAGTCTCTTAGCCAATCAGGACGCAGAACACAATGTTACACTATAAAAAAAATTGAAAAAAAACCCTAAAAAACAGTGAGGCCGCGAACAGTGAACCGCGATAGAGCGAGGGATCACTGTATACAGTATGTATCTGTGTAAATGGACATAGCTAATCCACTAGCCGCCACGTTCCAAGTAAACATGGGAGTGCTTCCGGCTCCATCGACTCTGGCTCCAGTTGACTTTACATTGAGAAATTGTGGCCCCTCTTTCTGTAGCTGCTGCAGTGAGCCTCGTCATTTTGGTCTTAAAACGCTCTTACTAACTCGCTCTAAATGATCATTGGGTTTTTATTTCACTATTTTGTCAGTAAATAAGTTCCACTGTATTGCACATGCCCCTATTATGTACTGTTTCATATTGTACTATTGCACGCACCTCTGTATTGCACTGATGACTACTGTATTTTTAACAAGGTGCTTGAATCCATTCAATTAAAATTGCACATTTCCAGCAGCGTGAGGAAAGATGCACTTTATAGTATTAAGTTATCAAGTTTCAAAACCACTTATTGTCAAAATTTGATGTTTACAAAGTTGAAAACACTCATTTTCAACACTCATTTTTAGTTGAATAGAATAAGTACTTTTCGTGGGGTCTTGGATGTGAAAGTACAAGCTAAAATCCTACAAAATAAACGGGGCTATGATCTGTAAACAAACAGGAGCAGACGAATGGCCTGAAAGGTCACAGAGCTGTACCAGATTTTGTTTAAAGGTTTACAGAGCTTGGAGCGGCTGCAGGCCAAACCCCTCGAGATTACTGACATTAGAAGTTACATTCAAGCCCAGTTGGAACATTTGATCTCCTCTTTCACTTCAGATGAGCTCTGTCTAGTGAAATTCTGCAGAAAATATGATTGAATACAAAAGATTGTTGCGATGGACAGCTCGGGCCAGACTGTGGGAAGTTTATGTGATATTATGAAGTGTTGGCTTGGACCATCTGTGCTAGATCAGAATCTCTTAGTAAATTAAGGTTTTTTTTTTTGCTATCATGATTATTTAAAAGTTTTAACATTCCTAACAGTAAACTTCTTGGCTGAGTTTTGAGCTTTTATTTAATCATTGTACCTAATTAAATCGCATCACCAGTTCGGGATGTAATGATACTGATACAGGTATTGAATATAAGCGCTAAGACAGCTGGATCGGGTATTGGTTCCACGGTAATGGTTCAGCCAATATCCTGGTTGGGCCTTTAACTGTAACAAAACTATTTACAAGCGTCTCATAATGTTTGAACTTTTATTCATACAAGCTGTTGAGTAGATATTTGAAGCATTAATAACAGTTGCATAATTGAATCTCTTGTCTAATAAGTTAACAGATGACAGACAAATGGCTCAAAACAATGCAACGTTTTCTTTTATAAAACAAATACATTACACCTTGCATCAATTAAGCTGTTATTTTTTTTAAATATATCACAGTTATATAAATATCTTTCTTTTATAAAGAAGCATTTTATGGAGCTAAATTATTTCCTGATTGTGGGAAAGATGGACTGGAGTGGGTAGTGTTGTGTTTTAGTTTTTGTTTTTCCTCGAGTGATGCAGAAAAGCCACTGTCTGTGTTCATGTATGTTAGCTTGTGCAGTCTGTATACAGCTGTGGCAACACAAGAAAAATATAGGTAGCACATACTTCGGGTCCAAAACTTTCACCATGTTAATGAATCCGGGCTTTTCCACAGTATATATGGGCACCATGTCTTTTACAACATACATCATGTTTTTGGTAAAACATACAACAGCGTGTGTGATTGCCTTCCGTCGTGGGCCGTGCTTATCATACTGCAAACAGTTCGAAAATGTTTTAGGGACTGGACAGTGGTTATTTTCATTCCGTTCGGACCTGCACTTCTCCCATTCTGCTGCGTGAAACAGCTTTAGGCGCTAGGATAACGTGCTGCAACAGCTTTTGAACAGACCTTACAGCGAGCACTCGTTTGTTCTAAGTCCGACGCAAGAAAACCGAACCAGTTCCATATAACAGATGTAGCAACACCTTTGTTTGGTACAAGCTCCGGCTTTAGCTCACTCACTCGCTGCGCTAGCTCGTACAATGTTTGGGTACGCCTCGCTAACTTACCGGTGTAAAACGTGTAAAACTAAAAAAAAAAAAAAATCAATTTTCATAAAAACGCATAGTCCTGAACTGTAAAGTCAAATTAATTGATTTAATCGATAAATCTAGTGGTCTAGTGTGTGTGTGTGTGTGTGTGTGTGTGAGACTGTCTGGGTTGTTTGGTTGTGTGGTGTCAGGCAGCTGTGGGTGGAAGGAAATGGGGGACTGTTTTAATCACTGAAAAGCACTTTGTGTTACAATTTTTTGTATGAAAAGTTTGATTGACCGAAAAACTGGTCTTGAAAATAAACCAGAATATGTGTCTTTCTCTGTTCTCTGTTCTTTGCTCTCAGTCTCCCTCTCCTTCTCTCACCCTCTCTCTCTCTTTCTCTTCATTCTCTCACTCTTTTTCCCTTGCTTTATCTCTCTCTCCTTCTCTGTACCCCTTCCTCTCTTTCTCCTCTCTCTTTTCCCCCTCGCCCCCCTCTCTCACTCCTCCCCCATTCTCTCTCTCTCTCCCCCTCTTCTCTCTCTCATCCTCCCATCCTCTCTCCCCCTCCCCTCTCTCTTCCTCCCTCCAGGTGTCAGACCACAGGAGCGTCTGTGTGGGTTGCAGTGAAATCAGAGCCGCCTCAGCTCGCCTCAGTTTACAGTAAAGACGCTCTACTCTTCTTACAAAAGTCACCCTCCCATAAATCACAAAAAAACACAACAGATAGTACTTTATCATAGTACCATATAAAATACATTATAACTCTGCCATTACCATTATTTGAGCCAGAGGACTGAAAGAGACACAGGAGCTGGATGGTAATGTCCTGCTTCAGGGCTCAAACAAACTTTTAATGAGAGAAGCTGGAACTCTAATGACACTTAAGACCACAGCGTTAAGAAGTGAAGTGGTTCAGTCCGCAGGCTTTACTCGGGCAAAATGTCTCCTCTGAGGTGTAGGCTACAATGTATAGTGTCTAATGTTACCCCGATGAAATTAATATGATCTTTTTGTTTAATTGTTGGCATCATTAGCAAAAATTTTTGACCAAAATACTGTTAATTGTTTACATCATACATGACACAATATGCCAAATTATCTAAACACTGTATTACTAGCAAATTACTAACATCTTTGTCCTGTGGTCCATTGACTGTACATTGTCTATTTCAAGATTGATCAACTTTTTGTTCTCTTTCAATTATCAATGGATTTAACAGTGTTTAAATGTTAGAGCTGTTGGCATAACTACAACTCAAAATCCAATATTAGATCTCTGTAAAGGTCAAAAGCACTCAAAATGGCGCCAATAAGAGAAAAAGTGGCATTTGACTAAAACTAATGAATAACATTTTATTCTGAGTGTGAACTATTTAGATAATTGACACGCTTGAAGTAAACAAAGCATTAAAGGTGCTTTATTTTTATTTTATTTAGTGCTTTGCCTGGTATGTTTCATGGTATGACTTTAAACATATCCATCTACCATTTATTCACTGCAGGTGTTTCTATTGGTCAAAAATACAATCATTTCTTCTGTGAATAGGGGCTACTCTCCACAGATCTGAACTGAAATGTAACGTAGTCGTGCTGGAACCTACTTGTGTCTCCCTTGTGTTAATCTGTACTGTGGAACATTTTAGACAAAGCAATAACTTTTCCATGGAGACGAGTAGGGCTGGGCATCGAAATTCAGTTCCTCCATGGCACCGACCGAAATGGAATCGAAATATGCCTCATCTTTCGGTTCCACGTTTCCATACCCAGAGGTTAATCACGTGTGGCTCAGATACGTGCCTGCGTCCTTATGCCCTGATAATGCCACCTGAGATTGGCTGAAACGTCCGCGTGTATGAAAAACACAGCGTGGTCATGCCCCTCGTTCACAGGCAAGGCGAGATTCTGTGCTTCAGCGCTTCTGTGTAGGGTCGCCAACCGTCCCTTGAAAAACAGAATCGTTCCGTATTCAGAAACAAAAGTACGCGTCCCGTATTGAGCTGAAAAGGGACGCACTTTGTCCCGTATTACCGTGTCGATCGGCGTCCGGTCTTGGTCTCGAGATGATTGTGATCATATTTCATTACGGCTGCTGCCTTTAGCAATAAACTTTTACCGTGTTTTTCGCAGTGCAGCACGTGCGCTCGTCTGGAACACGCGTTCACGCCGCTCCTCGCCTTTTCGCTCTAATTAGAAGAGCAAGACGAAATGCAAAGCAAAAACTAATCTAAATTTATGTTACAGCGTCCGCACTGAGCACGTCTACAGCACAGAGCAGGTCTGGAGCGACATGTGGTTGAATTTTGCCTAATAAAAGTGCACAAATGCATCTGTTTGTCACAACATCCATTTGGGAAATGTGCACAGGCTCCCCTACCCTGTTTAGGCCCCTTCCATGGTTAAAAGTTGCGAAATGTCTAAACTGAGCATTTGCGATCCTTTTCTGCGTTACAAAAAATCGGAGCTCAAACGGGCGAGTTTGAACAAGGCACCTTATTGACGTCAGATCGAAAAAAGAAATGCATATGCAGTTCCACCCCCGTCTGTCTGTACTCAGCGTCTCTGTAAATCACGCCCAGAGAGTTTGGACTGCGAATGCGCTAGGCAATGCGAAATGCGTTTTTTTATTTGCCTGGAGGCACGTCCGAGTGTTTCTAGGCTCGGAAGTCGTTTATCTGAGCCTCTGGACCTTTGAACAGCAGTGATTTAATTTTATTTTCTGTGGAAATGTGTTTATTTTTCAATGGAACGCTTCAAATCTCTCCCCCCGTGCAAAAACACGGAAATGGATCAGCTGACAGCTCAGAGCGAGAGCAGAGTTTGGCCACGCGCCCCCACCCTCTACTATAGGCCAGCTCTTTTCTCCTCATTTGCATTCAAGCAACAACGCCCATAATGGACTGTTCAGAGAGAGAGAAAAATTACTCTTTCTCATCTTATCTCTGTTTCTCATGCAGTGAGTGTTGATTTTGAAGAAGGATTCATTTACAGTATTAGGGAACCATTAAGGAGCCATATAAAAGCATCAAGAAGTACCATGTCATGGGATCTTTAAAAAAAACTTTGGAAATAACTTGAATAATGGAAAATAAACTCCAGTATGTGGAATAGAATGTGTAATGAAATACATTTTTTTTCTAGAATTAATATAAAATAGGAACCGAAAAAGGTACTGGTCAGAAATCGGTATCGAAATGAAGGTATCGATATTGGTATCGGCATTGGAAAATTTTGATCGATACCCAGCCCTAGAGACGAGCAAGTGGTGGACTTTCCAGTAGAAATGTTACGCAGTGCACCTTTAAATTAAATACTGTACTGAAATCATTTTACATAGTCCAATAACACATAAAACATTTTAATTTCTAGTTTCCAGCGCATATATTTACAGTAAAAGTGGTGGTTTTGGAGTGACAAGTCAAAGAGCTTGTTTTGACAGCCTGCTTCTTGTAACACAGTTGTACGGATCAACATAAGGGTCGGACCTCACACACCGCCGCTAGTTACTCTTGACCTTTGACCGAGCGTCTGTCATTGCGCTATAGATAGTTGAACATGTCATGCGCGTCAAAATCTACGCTCTCCAATTGTCAGATACTGTAATGAGAGGTTTGGTCAGTCAGCTTTCGGATATCTTTTCTCTCATAAATTGTGCAGAAGATATGAAATTGTAAAAATGTGCAGTATCAAACCCCTGTGGTGAATCTTGGATTTGTTTCTAGAGTTGAAGAATGAACTTGGAAGCGATAGAAGAAACTCTGTCCAAAAATATGGTGAAGTAATCCAACTTTATGTTTTGATGGACAGTTCACACTACACAGAAAAGTACTGGGATTTTCTTAAAGTACTTGTGACAGGTGTTTGTGATCATTACATTTTGTGGGATAGTTCCTGCGGTCAAAATTTATCATAGTTTTAAGAGACAGTTTGTGAAGAAAAAAGAAAGAGAAAGATAAAAAAAAATACAGAGATAAAATGAGAATCTTAAAAACAAATTTCAAACTGCAGGGACAATTTATGAGCATGGAATCCAGTTTTAGAACAGTATCGACATTTATTTAAGAAAATAAAGGAGCTGTTGTGTGTGTGTTTTAATTAAAACTATTTTGTAAGAGATTTATTTATTTATTTATTTATTTTTAGAATTTGGTAGGTAAAAGAACTGAAATTCCATGTCCCCGAAGCCAGTTTCCATGTCCGGATCTCTCTGCACCATCCCCTTATGGATCCTCTTGTGGGTGGTTCCACAGAAGGACGGCCCCATGTCCCTCCTTCGGGCTGTGCCTAGCCGGGCCCCACGACCGGACTCCAGGCCTGGCTCCAGGGTGGGGCCCCGGTAACACCAATCCAGGCAATGTGACTGGACTCTGTGTAGCACACATCATAAGGGCTTCAAAAGTGCTCTTAGTCTTAGACCCATCCCCCAGGAACCTTCTAACCCTAACCCGGAGAAGACCCAGGACACGCTGGAGGAGCTTTGTCTCTCGGCTGGCCTAGGTACACCTTGGGGTCCTCCCGGAGGAGCTGGAGGAAGTGTCCAGGGTGAAGGAAGTCTGGGAGTTCCGGCTTAAGTGATCCAGCCCCGGATGACCGGAAGAAAATGAATGGATGGAGAACCGAAATTACGTCTATACAGCTGCCCAAGTCCAAGCAGGAAGTAAAATTATAAACTAGACAAAAATTTTAGTTAATTTTTTATTAAGATTTTTTTTTTTTTTTTCGTTTAGTAGCCAAAATTATACATTACTGCCTACAGTTAGCATCACACACCTAGGGAATGTTGATGCTATGGCAACACAGCTTTTTCATAACTCTGGAACCCATGGATTAATTATGAAATTTTTTTCCACCTAACCTTGCATAGAATTTTCCCCCATTTTAAATAAATTCAGCAAACAACATGCCAGTTTTGAAAAATAAAATTGGAAAATTGGCAAGATCAAGTCAACTTTCTGTAATGGGACAATTAAGTCAACACAACCTTATCTCAACGTTGGCCGTTTATTTCACATTTGTACATTTTTATGATTTTAATCTCACGCAAACATGTCCTAGCCAGGCCTCTCAGGAGCACAATAGTCGGCACAAACAGGAAACTGAGCCAAGCACTTCCTGTCTTTCGTCCAATCAGGGACTTCCTTTCGTTCCACTGTGTTTGCATTGGCAGCGTCCTGTAGGGTCCGTTAGCGTCTACCGCGGAAAAGACACGCTATGAAAACATCAAACAGGAATAGCAGAGAGAGAGAGAGAAACAGAGAGAGAAACAGAGAGAGAGGAAAGAGGAAAAAAAAGAGGGTGAGAGAGCAGACCAGACAAGAATCACAGGAAATCAAAGCTGTGCCATGTTGCACACTGCAGCTAACCACAAACAACTTTCAGAATGAGGGGAAGGAGAGAAAGAGGGGGAGGTGGGAGAGAAAGGTACTGATAGAAATAGTAGAGAGAGTGGTAGAGAGAAAGAAGTAGAGAGAGAGAGTGATATATTGAAAAATGTACTGTATATAGAGAGACCTATAGAGTCGTAAAGATAGACAGAGACAGACAGACAGATAGATAGAAAGACAGATATTGATACTTTGCCACTGATGTCATCCACATTCTCTGGGGGTGTGACGCTAACTGTAAGCACTGCTCCATCTGAAGCTGTCAGTCAAGTTAGAAGTTTAAACAGAGCTTTGTTTTTACACAACCTGACCAAAAAGAGCAAAAGACTTGGTTGAAACTACAACAGGTGAGCTGATTCATGCTGCTTTGTTTAAAGTCAAACTCCTAAACAGGATCATTTGAATTCATTTTGTATTTTTTTTCCTTGAATTTATAGGTTTGTGTTTGCTTATGTGTGTTTAGTAACATTGCACCAATAGAAGTACATGTAGAACACCCCCAATGTGATATCACTGCAAGTATCAATAGGGATAATATGATGTAGACAGATCCTCAGATTTCCAGACATGTTTGAGCCAAGAAGAGATGACCTGACAGATTCAAGCATGCATGTGAACATGACTCATTTTAATGTCAGCTATCTGGCTGTAACATCCTCCAAAAGTGTTCAGATACTGGGCCAATTTGGCCTATCAGCCAATATCAGCCTCTGTAGATCATAAATGGGAAAGGGAATGGTTGTCGGGAAAAAGAAATCAAGAATGGAGTCAAGTGATTAATAATACTACAGTAATCCCTCGTTTATCGCGGGGGTTAGGTTCCAGAAATAACCCGCAATAAGAGAAATCCGCAAAGTAGGACAACTTTATATTTTACAATTATTCTACATGTTTTAAGGCTGTAAATGCCTCACCACACACATTATACGCTTTTCTCAGACTGGAATTAACATTTTCTCAAATTTCTCTCTCGTTTAAACACTCAAACTTTCATAGATTTTCAACAAAATGTATTAATAGTGAAGCGTGGATGCTCCGCCGGGAGCCCCACTGGACGCGCCAGGGAAGCGGAGACACGAGTGAATGGATCTGCAGGAATCCAGTGACTCCAGTGACACCAACCCCTTGGAGAAGTGCGCGACACGTGCACCCACTCATCGTGGTTAAATCCGTGACAGAGCAGCACGACCGGCGCGAGGCCGTGGGTACACCGGGGCTGCGAGCACGAGATCGAACCGCGGTGCCCGGACCACATCCTCTCAGCCCGAGCCACAAGCCAGCCGCACGAAACCAGCAAAGAGCGGCATGTGGTGGTTTAATCCTGGTTTAGACCTGGTCTAGTCCCGGTTTAGTCCAGGTCTAGACCTGGTCCAGTCCTGATTTAGTCCAGGACCAGTCCAGGTTTAGTTCTGGTTTAGACTTGGTTTAGTAATAATAATAATAATAATACATTTTATTTATAATGCACTTTACATTTGACCTCAAATCTCAAAGTGCTACACTTGCAACAATAAAAGAACATTTAAAAACAAGTCCACGTTTAGTCCTGGTCTAGTCCTGGTCTAGTCCCGGTCCCCCCCGCGTCCCCCATCTATCAATCGGCAAAGGTCTACAGTCTCTTAGCCAATCAGGATGCAGAACACAATGTTACACTATAAAAAAAAAGTTACACTATTGAAAAAAAAAATAAAAAAAAATCCGCAAAACAAACAGCGAACAGTGAACCGCGATAGAGCGAGGGACCAGTGTACATCATATCACTGAATATGACATGTGGCAGGTAAACGACAAATTTCTCTAAAACAAATTTAACTATTAATTAGATTCAAGGTTTTACTACAAATTTGAGCATTTTTTCCAGTTTTATAATGTTGGTGAAGTTTTTCATTTTACTTCCTGGTTGGGCACGGGGAGCTAATGGGAGATATGACATACGTAGAGGCATGTTACCTAGCAACCATAGTGTACACATGTCTAAATTGCACAATTATTATATGACAAATAAAATCAGCATCAACAGCGCTTCTATCAGCTTCATCCACAAGTGTTGTGTCCAGTTAAACACCCGTTTCTATCCACTATTGTTTTTCCGACTCTTGCAATGCATTGTGGTCTATATTGACTGGTCTAGTGACTGGTGCTGGACACTTCCTTTCAAGTTGATTGTGGGAAAATTTTCAGTGCACTCGGACACCTCTAAAAATGACGTGACCCCTAAATATAAATAGTATGGAAATTCAGACACAGCCTTCGTTTTCTACTTCTCCACAAACTGCCACTTCACTGATGTAAAAATAAGATTAATTTACTCCCGTTACTACCACCAAGCCAAGTCAGAATTACAAAAATAATTATGCAAGTCTGTCAAATGTAACTGAAGCTATCCCAGCACTATCTATTGAAAAGAGTCAGTCACAGCATTGAAACTAGTTTCAAACAAGAAACGGTTTCCTTGGTCCGTTTTGATGTGCAAAAGTAAAACAAATCTGTTCTATGCGTGAATGAAAGACAGAGGGCTTTCTAGGACAAGATCAGTACATGACTCTACGCTAACCAGGCTGCGCTAACCCTGCACTGTGCATGGGCCCATAACCTCAGAGAATAACAGCTTATATTTTAATAAGGCACTGGTCTCCCCACAACAAGCCTTCAGTGTGATTAATAACTGCACGAGCCCGTCTGAGACAAAGCTGCATAAAACCCACAGTATAAATTAAATAGACGCCAATATCAAGTACTTTTACGCACATTATATTGAATGTCAGTCAATAAGTAATCAAGAACAAGATAGAAAGCCAGCAAGAGGCCGAACCAGGGAATTTGTAATGAATCTGTCCTATAATAAGTGTTAGATTGTCTAAAGGGAGAGTGTGGTTAATTATTAGTGAAGCTAGAGCTAAGTAAGTAAGAAATCCTTCGCCAATAAAGAGGTCTGAGAAAGGTAACGGAAGGCCAGTCAGTCATTCTTTAAAGATTCTCCTATGCGACGGAGTAGCCTCGTCAAAAGCCCGCGCTAACTTAAGTAACTCCAACAGCCCGCGCTCACCACTTACCCGGTTTCATTTATTCCGCTGTTTTTCCACTCTGTGTCCCGCTCCCCGTATGTCCGCTCTGTTCTCCGCTATATTTACCGTCCGTTCACCACCGCAGTAGTCTTGGGTGCACATAAGTTAAATCATCCACGTCCATAACTTTGTTTCCCCAACAAACTCCAAACCAGGATCCATCTCCTGTTCACAAATCCCACCGCCAAAACGAGCGCCTATCGCACTTCCTTTTTCTTCCGTCATGCGCGGGACATTGGCGTCTGACGACACAGTGACGTCATCAAAAATATAGGTACATCATCAATATTATTATTACTGGATCTGCTACAGGCGCAGAGACATGGCCATGTTATCAAATGTATTTCCATGTACTTTTCTATATTTTTGTTATTATTGTTAAATGGGTTTTAATGGAGAAAACCCAGTCTGGACCTGGAGTTGTACACAGAAGGTAACAATCTAGCTGATTTATGAAGCAGATTTCTGCTGTTGTGTGTATATATTGTAAATATCTTTTTTTGTTTGTTTCATTGTCTTGTATATGGCACTCTTCAAACTTTCTTCTTTTTGAGAACTTCATATAATTAAACCATCAAAACATCCTTCTGAATACGCCATCGTAATTACATAGGAATAGACCCCACTGTCACATCCTACATTACCTACTTGTCAAAGCCTGATCTCGTCAGATCTCAGAAGCTCAGCAAGGCAGAGCCTGGTTAGTACTCGGATGGGAGACCACTGGGAATTCCAGGTGCCACAGTGGGGCGTCATTGTGTCCTTAGGCAAGACACTTCACCCACATTGCCTAGTGTGAAAGTGGTGTATGTGTGAGTGGTCAGAGGGGCCGATGGCGCAGATTGGCAGCCTCACTTCCGTCAGTCCTGCCCCAGGGCAGCTGTGGCTACAAAATAACTTACCACCAAGTGTGGAGTGAATGAACAATGAACTGTAAAGCGCTTTGGGTGTCATGAAAGACGCTATATAAGAATATATGCAATTAATTATTATTCATTATTATTATTCACAATTGACTATTTAAGATTTAAGTCTTTATTTGGTCTCACACACAATGACACACAATGACACACACACGGGAGAAATTTGACTTCTGCATTTGACCCATCCTTTTCAGGAGCAGTGAGCAGCCATTTTTCGGTGCTCGGGGGGCAGTACCGTGAAGGGCCTTGCCCAAGGACCCACAATGGTTATCTCATTGCCCGGGGGGGGGATTTGAACCCACATCCCGCCGGGGGACTTACAGTTGATTATATTGTTCATTGAAAACATATCTGGAGTTGTGTTTTGTTTCATTGACATGTTTGAGTAATCCTTTTTTATTAGTCTGTTTACAACTGACAAAGCAACGTTTTCGACCAAATAAACTTTGTCCAGTTGACAAATTGAATTTCTCCTTTTATCATGGATTCTACCTGGACGACTGAGGGATTCCTCACACATTAGTCTGTTTACATTTCCAAAACTCAAAATGCTCTGTTCTACCTTGTGATGTCAGAACTCTCTCAAACTGAAAAATATGCAGGTTTATGTGATAAACATGTGTAATGAAACAAAACACAACTCCTGGTATGTTTGTGATGAAGAAACAACATTATAACCTAGACCAGAAAATACCATAACACAGGCTTTTTAATCTACGGTAATGGTAAACTATCAATTTTTTACAAAGCGCTTTTCCACCTTCAAGGCACCCGAAGCACTTTACATTAAAGAAACCACTCACACACACATTCACATACCAATGTACGCAGACACCGGGGGCGAGGTGGGTCTTGCCCAGAAACACAATGACAGCATTCATCTGTGGGAGCTGGAATCGCACCGGCAACCTATGGGTCAATGGATCCAACCGCTCAACCAATGATGTTTTTTTCAGATCAGTGGACAAAGTAGTGTAGCGTTCCTATAGCTCTGTGCGGACCAGTTAATACTGAGTGCTTTTACTCCGACTGTTACAGCTTATGTCAAATAGGGACGTAACAATGATCAAAATATCGTGATATTGTACTGTCGAAAGTCTCACAATAATACTGTCGACCATCACAATATATCAACTCACAAGTCTCAATAAACACAGCGAAATACATAGATCGTGATCCCTTGGAGTTTCAGTGAAAACTACATGAAGAAATAACTGTCATGAAGCACTTTTAAATCTTTCATTCACTACCAAAGGCTTACCAGGGCATTTTAAAAGCCATATTATGAATATAGTGGGAAAAATGGTACATTTAATGAATAGACTTTACATGGGCCAGGCCTTTCTCAACAGGATGCCTCTGTATGGTGAGCTTCAGGCAGTAATGAACCAAACGGTATAAACAGATATGGGACAGAGCACATAATTCTCCTCGACGCACAGATAATACACAACCAGGACGTATGTGGAGCCAACACTGCGATGTATGGAGCTGGTTTATCTGTGCGTTTGGTGCAGAAGGAAACAAGGGGAGCTTCATCTATCTTCATTACCAACGCCGCAGTGGTGACCGGCTTCTACCTATGTTTAGCCTTTAGAATGATTTTCAACATTTTCAGGATAACAGTCTTTTCCTGACCAGAGATAATGTGTTTTTGATACTAGCCAGGCTGAAACATAATATAATTCAATGCATACTAATGTAAGCGCTGGTATTTTAGAGTAGTAGTACAATATAATAAAAGCACCGTTCTGAGTTTGGTTTCAAAATGATCACAATGTACAACAAAACGTGTGTAATATAAAATAGAATAGGCAGTATCAATGCTTTTAAATCAATAATAAACACAAAATGGTGTTGGTTTTAAATGGCGATGTAAATATAATACATTTTTTTCAATGTAATTCATATTATTTCAGTTACTCTACTTAAAGGGGTTATATTATGCCATTTTTGGATCTATGTTTATAATGTTTTACTCATCAAAAACATGTTTAACACACAAACCCCCAGAGAGTTCTTCTTTCAAACTGAAAACAACTGTGCTCCATAAGTGCTCCACTGTGTTTTTAAACTCCATACACTGCAAATTTCGCAAATTTGGATGATTTTAACCCTGGAATCACCATATTCTACTGAACAAAATGTAAAAGGTCGCTGTTAACTTGAAAACTATCACTGCATGATGTCACAAGGTGGAACTGAGCGATTTTACCTTTGGAGATCTGAACAGACTAATAATAAAAGGTTACTCAAACATGTGTGAATGAAACAAAAAACAAATCAGGTTCGTTTTTGAGGAGGTAAAAAAATTCATGACTTAAAGGTCCCATGGCATGAAATTTTGACTTTCTGAGGTTTTTGAACGTTAATGTGAGCTTCCCTACCCTGTTTAGCCCCCCCCCCCCCCCCCCCCCCCCATGGCTAAAAGTTGCGAAATGTCTAAACTGAGCATTTGCGGTCCTTTTCTGCGTTACAAAAAAAACACTGTTCAAACGGGCGAGTTCGGACAAGGCACCTGACTGACGTCAGATCGGCAAATGCAGCTCCAGCCCCTCCCTCTGTCTCCGCTCAGCGTCCCTGTATATCCCGCCCATAGAGTTTGGACTGTGAATGCGCTACGCAATGGGAAATGCGTTTTTTTTATTTGCCTGGAGGCACGTCCGAGTGTTTCTAGGCTCGCAAGTCCCTTGTCCCTTACCCGACCCTCTGGACCTCTGAAATACCAGTGGTTTAATTTTATTTTCTGTGTAAATATGCTTTTTTTCATTGCAAAGTCTCTCATCTGTCCTCGTGCGTAAAACACGGAAGAGAGGAGACAGGGAGCCGAGCTGCGCTGAGGAGCGGGGGAAACCCGGCCCCCCCGCTCCTTAGCCAATCTCTCTGTCCTTCTCATTTGCACTGAAGCAGCAACACCCAGAATAAAGCATTTTAGACACATATCTAGCCTCATGAAGACTGTCAGAGTCATATCTCATGCAGTGAGTGTTGATTTTGAAGAAGGATTCATTTACAGTATTAGGGAACCATTAAGGAGCCATATAAAAGCATCAAGAAGTACCATGTCATGGGATCTTTAAAGGAGACATTTTTTTACAATCTGAGTTGTTTTACTCACCCATAGCACTTTGGTGTCATTTGGAGCCCTTCCGGAGATGTTTTAGATTAGTGATATCCGTAATGCGAATTCTCAAGGCATGTAATATATGCCCCGAGCGGTCTCCAAATAACACAAACTTTAGCACTTTTCAAATCATAGAAGCTCAATGTCTTAGACTACACTTTCAAAAGTGGCCTGTAATCCGAGATTTATCCATAATTTACAGCTTTGCGTTTCATGTTTGGGTCCCGGGAGCTGAGAGCGAAATAAGATGTGACTCCGCACATGCGCACTGGCGTCCTCATCTACTCGAAACTATGGCTAAATCTCGGATTACAGGCCACTTTTGACTCAAACGAAAGCGCAGACTAAGACAACGAGCTTCTATGATTTGAAAAGTGCTAAAGTTTGTGTTATTTGGAGACCACAAACATTTGCCCCGAGAACTCACATTACGGAGATCGCAAATCTAAAACATCTCTGGAAGTGCTCCATATGACACCAAATTACTATGGGTGAGTAAAACAACTTGTTTTATTACCAAAATAAAGCTCAGATTGTAAAAAACGTTAAGTCTCCTTTAAAGCTCAAGAGTCATTTTGTGTAATATAGGACTTTTAAAACATATTTTAACAAGTCCTATATTAAAACATATATTACACAAAATGTTTTAATATAGGACTTTTAAAACATTTTGTGTAATATAGGACTTTTAAAAGTCCTATATATGTTTTAATATAGGACTTTTAAAACATATATAACTCTTATATGTTCATATTTTCTATGAACATATAAGAGTTATCCTGCTTGAATAGTGGGTACATTGTGTTATTAAGAAACTCTCCATGCCCAATATAATTGCTACCCCTGCTCTACCTCCTCCTCGGGCTCATGGCTGAACTTGGACCTGTCTCAGCTCAGCGCCCTGGAGAAGCCCGAGGATCATCTGAAGAAGAGAGAGGAAGAGGAGGGAGGGTCAAGACTTCTACTGCTGAGATCCATTAGTGACTCTGTGGTCCATCTAATACATGACCTTCTCTCCTCCATATCCTCCTCTCTCCTCTCCTCTCTCTTCTCTCTCTACTTGCTCCTCTTTCCTCCCCTCTTCTCCCCTCTCTATCCTTCTTTTCTCTCCCCTCTCTCCTCTGCTCTCTCGCTCTTTCTCTCATCTGTTTATCCTCTCTCCATCCTCTCCCCCCTCTCTCCCACATCTATCCTTATTTTCTTTCCCTCTTTCCTCCTCGCTCTCTTTCCCTCTCTCTCCTCTCTCCACCCCATCATTCTCCTCTCTCCTCCCTATCCTCTTTCCTCTCTCATCCCTCTTTTCTCTCACCCCTCTCCTCATGCTCCTTCCCTCTCATCTGTCTACCCTCTGTCCTCTTTCTCTCATCCTCTCTCCTCCCCCTCTCTTCCATACCCTCCTGCCTGTCCCCCCTCTCTATCCTTTTTTTCTCCCTCCCCTCTGTCTCGCTCCTTCTCTCTCATGTATTTATCCTCTTTCTCCTCTCTCCTCCCCTTCTTCTCCCCATCCTCCTCTCTCTATCCTTCTTTTCTCTCCTGTCTCCTCCACTCTCTCGCTCCTTCTCTTATCTATCTATCCTTGCTCTCCCCCTCTCTCCATCCTCTCCCCTTCTCCTCTCTCTTCCTTCTCTATCCTTCTTTTCTCTCCTCCTCACTCTCGCTCATTCTCTGTCATCTGTCTATCCTCTCTCTCCCCTCCTTCCTCTCTCTCTCCATCCTCTCACCTCCATATCCTCCTCTTTCCTCCCCCTCTCCTCCCTATCCTCCATCTCTCATCCCTTTTTCTCTCTCTCTCCTCCTCTCATGCTCCTTCTCTCTCATCTGTCCATCATCTCTATCTCCCTCCCACTTTTTCCTCTTCCCTTTCCTCTGTTTTCCTCCTTTTCCTCTTCTTCCCTCCCCTCCTTCTCCTCACTCTTTTCCTTCTCTTCTCCCTCCTCCACTCTCACCTCTCTCAGGCCAAAGCCAGCAGAGCTCTACACTTCGTTAGTCAAATACATTCTGTAGTGCTTAATTCATTCTCTCCGTATGCTTGTACATTAGCTCCCGTCACGTGCTGTGCAGTTCTGCGGGACGACATCTTCACCCGTCATTTCACTGAGCCTGACAAAACTCAAAACTGCACGACCAGTGTGGAAAAACTAACAAGAAATCTGCCAGGAGAAACACTGTCAGATGGGATTCAGTGTGCTGTTACAGGTGCCATTTTTAGGACTTCTTAAGGACGGTTAAAATTCTGCTATGTAACTTTTCTGGTGGAGGATTTGCCCGCTGCTAGTTTTGCCTCTAATGTTTCACAGCAAGTTACAAGTCAGGTCTGTGGAGAGGCAAGTTTCGATGTATACTTTTTAATAATAACAATGGTGATTGGTAAATACAACATAGCTAAGATTAAAGGTCCCATGGCATGAAATTTTCACTTTCTGAGGTTTTTGAACGTTAATGTGAGCTCCCCTACCCTGTTTAGCCCCCCCCCCCATGGCTAAAAGTTGCGAAATGTGTAAACTGAGCATTTGTGATCCTTTTCTGCGTTTGAAAAAAAGACAGCCCAAACGGGCGATTCTGAACAAGGGAACTTTCTGACGTCACACTCGCGGAAAGGTTTCCGCCCCCCCCCCCCCCGTCTGGATGTCTACCCAACGTCTCTGGAAATCACTCCCAGAGAGTTTGGACCGCAAACGAGCTACGAAATGCGAAATGTGCTTTTTTATTTGCCTGGAGGCACGTGAGAGTGTTTCCAGGCTCGGATGTCCTTTATCCGAGCCTCCGAACCTCTGAAACAGCAGTGGTTTAATTTTATTTTCTGTGGAAATTTGTTTTTTGTTTTTTTAATGGAAAGCGTCTCATATCTTCTTCCGCGCTTAAAATGCGAAAGTGGGTGACAGTGCACACCGCACCGCTAATCCAGGAAACAGCGGCGTATTTGGCCACACCCCACCCGCTGCACTGGCCTGTCTCTGTCCTCCTCATTTGCATTCAAGCAACAACGCTCATAATAAAGTGTTTCAGAGACATATTTATGACTCTGACTGTCTTCATGAGGCTCTTTCATGCACTGAGTCTTGATTTTGAAGAAGGATTCATTTACAGTATTAGGGAACCACTAAGGCGTCATATAAAAGCATCAAGAAGTACCATGTCATGGGACCTTTAAAGCTCTTTTATTACACAAAATTGACTCTTGTGAGCTTTAAACTATGTTATAATGTTGTTACCTCCTCACCTCTGTTTACATCTGCAAAGCTCAAAATGCCCTGTTCCACCTTGTGATGTCATACAGTGGTAGTTTTCAAGTTAACAGCTCCTTTTATCTTTTGTTCAGTAGAGAACAGCAATTCCAGGGCTGAAATTATCCAAATTATTTTAGTGAAGGTGTGTGGAGTTTAAAAACAGAGTGGAGCACTTCCCGTATCACCACATGACATCACAAGGGGGAACAGTGTTTTCCGTTGGAGGGAAGAATGCAGCCTAAATATGAAAGATTTGCGGGTTAAACATGTGTGAATGAAACAAAACCCGACTCCAGGTATGTTTTTGCTGAGAAAGCAACATTATAACATAGATCAGACAATAGTGTAATATGAACTCTTTAATGCCATACTGTGGAACTTTCCAGGCAATGCAATAACATCTCCTTGTGCCATCGCTCTAAAACCTATACATCTGTACTTTCAGCTACTGTAGTGGAGCTTTGAATTCTCTCATTAAAAACACTGGTCACGTTCTATTGCCTAAGGCTCAGAAATAAATATTCTTAATTATTTTTGCACAATTGTAATATTAATTTATGAGGGGACAATGAAATAGCAGGCTCCCCGCTGTAGGTCAGGATCATCATTCACAAATTGGATGCAAAATCTGATCTTTCCTAATACAGTTCAATTGTAGCTGCCTCTTAATATACTGCTATCTGTGCTTAGGCCAATATAGTGCTGGGAACGAGTGAAAATGTCAAGTGTGAATTCCCTGCGTGGGTTTTAAGTTGATTTATAAAAATACTGCTCTACAGGAAGACAAAAGGTTGAGCATGGAACATATGGTGAATCTCAGATGAATGCTCTTTTATGTTTAATTAAATTTAACTGAAGATTTGGCATATTAGCAATGTTCTGAACAGAAATGCACTTTGCTTAGATCAGGGGTGTCAAACATGCGGCCCGGGGGCCAGATCCGGCCCTCCAAGACCTTTAATCTGGCCCTCAGCTGATTTTCTATTAAAATACTGGTAATTTTCTGCACCTCTTTTCTGCACAGCTTAGCATAGCAGCGTCTCCAGCGCCTCTGTGCATGGCCACGTCCCAGGACCATCGTTTTGACTGTTGACCGTGACACCCTCATCAGCAAAATGTCAAAAATGAGAAACGTGGACGCCGAGTGCAGGATTTTCCAAGAAAAAATAACTAATTCCTATTTGTTCACAGAGGTGAATGGGAAACCTGTACGCTCGTGTGTGTTTGCAACAAATGGTGGTGCTCAAGGAATATAATCTTAAACACCACTACGAGACACGGCACGTTGAACAATACAATAACTTGAATGGAGAATTGAGAAGACAGAAGATAACCAAATTATTGCTGGGACTGAAGAAACAGCAGTCTGTAACAGATTTGCGTTTCTCTGCACAAATATTTGGACTTATGTATTGCTATTTTTGGGGTATATTTGCCATGAGTTTTCTGATCCGGCCCCTTTGGGATTAAAGTAGGTTGGATACGGCCCCCGGACCAAAATGAGTTTGACACCCCTGGCTTAGATCTATTGTTTTGAGAGGTTTTAATTTAAACAAAAAATATAGTAATATAAAAAAATATGATTTGATTGTATAGGTGGTATTACAGTTATCAGCTGATGCTCAAGATGGGTTTAGAAAAATATAATTTATGTATTTGTACATTCAAAACACATGACACACCTATTTACCCATCTTCGTGGAGATCAAACCAGACTAAGTTACAGGTCAGATCTGTGGAGAGGCAGCCCCACTCACAATCAGAATGCCTGTTTTTCTAGTTTTTCTTTATTTTTCTTTATTTTTTTTGAGCTATAAAACCACCTGTAATCGAATAAATGTAAGACAGAGCTGCTTAACATCATCCAGGCAAAGAAATGACATACTGTATCCATAGAAACAACCAGGTGACAGACCCTCCACCAGAAAAGTTACACAATGCACCATTAAGGTGAGTCAATTAAAATACAGTATGTTGATTTAACACAAAATATGGTATAATATATTGAAAATGCAATTCAATTGGCTTAATGATAGGGAGGTGCAAATATACTGAAGTATAAATATGTCATGATACTAAATTCGGTGATACAGTATCGTTATCATGAGCTGCTGTATCGATACCTCACCATGTACTGTATTTTTTGGTGTCTTTTAGCATTTTTTTTGGTGAGTGCACTACAGTTTTGTTGCTTATTTGGTGGAAGGAAACTTGTTCATGTAATACACTTGACATCTTTACTGATTTGATGATTAAAATAATGTTTTTGATATTCACTTTGCACAAGTACTGCTTTAACTAAGAAATATTGTTGCTGAAATACAAAATAAAAGAGCAAAATATCACAGAGTGTCATGTGCAATAGATTGATTATCACATGTATTGCCATATTGTGAGCCATGTATCGAGTATTGTATGGAATCGTGAGGGGGCGCTATGATTCCCAGCCCGAGCCAATGATGCGCTCCCATTAACATTGTCATTTGTTTGTATTCTTCTTGCTGGCGCTCACGTTACCTCAGTGTGGGTCATGTTTTAGTACCTGCAGCTTTGACTGTATAAATAATAAATGTCTCCTGATGTGCCCTCCTGCAGTGAAAGGTTCACAGCATCACAAAACAGCACAGAAGTCTGGATGTGTTTTTTTTCTTTTACTTTGAGTACCAGCCAAAAAATAA
Organism: Paratrypauchen microcephalus; assembly: GCA_036785185.1. Lineage (NCBI taxonomy): Eukaryota > Metazoa > Chordata > Actinopteri > Gobiiformes > Gobiidae > Paratrypauchen > Paratrypauchen microcephalus. The sequence continues at coordinate 2,855,772 of JAVJIX010000066.1, read as the reverse complement.
AAAATAAAAAATCAATCATCATTATTATTTTATGTGTTTAGAAATGTGATCAATAAATCCTAGACTCCATACCAAACATCATGTCCCAAGATCAGAATTTACTCAGGGACCTTCAGGATAATTTTACAATGCTGAGTAAAATATACATTAATAATCTGGCTCTGGTTGTAAGGTATACAGTAAAGATGATTGACGGCTCAAAGAGAAAACAAAATCCAAGCTACAGAAGAGTGGTGGAACTATTTTGGGAATTATCCAAAAAGAATATTGAGAAAATTGAGTACATTGGTCTGTAAGTAAGTAGTTATAGAATCTTACTTAATAATAATAATAATAATAATTCATAGCATTTATATAGCGCCTTTCATGACACCCAAAGCGCTTTACAGTTCATTGTTCATTCACTCCACACTTGGTGGTGTAAGCTACTTTCTGTAGCCACATCTGCCCTGGGGCAAACTGACGGAAGAGAGGCTGCCAATCTGCGCCATCGGCCCCTCCAACCACCTCCAACACTCACACACAGAGCACTTTCATACCAGGCAATGTGGGTGAGGTGTCTTGCCTAAGGACACAACGACTGACGCCCCACTGTGGCACCTGGAATTCCCACTGGTCTCCCATCCAAGTAACCAGGCCCTGCCTTGTTGAGCTTCTGAGATCTGACGGGATCAGGCTTTGACAAGTAGGTATGGCCACAAAGCACTTAGTGCTGTCAATTGATCAATCTATTCAAATATTTATTTACGATTAATCTCATGAATGTCATAGTTAACTTGTGATTAATCGCAAATTACTCACACATTTGTGTGCAAATGTTTTTTTTTAAAATTGCAAACCACAACGGTTGTCAGTGAGACAACTTTGTGTTCGATGTTCCACTCTCTGACGCCTTTCATGAAGTTCTCTGCAACAGTGTAAGTGAAGTACCTCTCTTTTGTCTTCATAAGAGTCAAAGTGACTGAAGTTCCCACTGTGGGTGAAATAATGTGCTGTAACCCTGAGGAAGTTTCATTACTGAGGGACGTCCAGTAATCTCCAGTTAGCGTGACTATGTTTGTTTGCATAACGCCTGCTGTACTAGGGGCGCACTCACGCTGGGTCTTTGTCTTGGGCTGTGATGCAGTTGCCTGGTGTGGGCGGCCGTGCTGTGCTTTGACCCACCTCCTCACCTGGGGCTTCTCAGTTTCTTACAAATTGTTTTCCTTCCTGTTTACAGCCGGATCCTGTAGTTTTTCTAACGTTACGAGCAGTGGCCACAGCTTAAGAAAAATTCACTAGGTCACAAAGCATTAATCTCGCAATAAAAAATGGCATTAAAATTGTTTTGCATTAACAGCTTAATAGCACAATATTTTAATGTAAAGCTGCACTATGTAACTTTTCCAATAGCAATAGCCAAGTTACAGGCCAGATCTGTAGAGAGGCAACCCAGAATCCATAGTCCATGTTTTTTCTATGTATTTTTGAACAATAAAATAACTGGAATTTAATAAAAGCAAGATAGATAAGATATTGTGGGACATTTCAGTCAAAGCAATATCACCATGGAGACTAACAAGTAGTCAATTCCAGCAGAAAAAGTTACATGGTGTAGCATTATTTTGAGAATCACCATATTAAATCATATTCTAAGAGGTTATAGAGGTGAATTCTTTGCGTTACTGTCAAGACTGAAAGATGTAAGAAAGGGCATCTGGATTAATTGCTATTCCACAATTTGGGATTTTTGGTAGGACCACCCGAAAGTGAAGTATCCATTATTCAACCAAAGATTTTCATTTTGTCTTCTTATGTACTTTAACTTCTTGGTGTTCTTTTTAAAAAACAATACAGTAATTTACCTTGTTGACATGTTTCGGCTCCTGCTGCAAGCCATCTAGCAGCTAGTGGAACATCCCACTGCACATAAACTTTCAGTAGTAAGGCCGTTATTCAAACGGGCCACACTCATAACCCCGCAGTGACACCGAGGAGGAGAGACACATCATACAAGCACTCAAACAATGTCAATATCCCAACTGGGCCATAAACAAAGGCAGACAACAAGTCAACAACAAAACCAACAAACCTCAGGAAAAAAACAAAACAAACCAATCGAGGGCAGCAGGATCACAAGAACACAGTCACATTACCAAACGAGGAATAACTGAACCCATCCAGAGAGCCATGAAAAACACAACATAAGCGTTGTAGTCAAACCACACACAAAACTTTACACTCTACACTCCAAAGATAAAATCCCACAAGAACAAAACACAAAACACAAACACAAAAAGACAAAGAAGAGCAGGAAAACCTCAAATCTGCCCTATCAGACCACTGTAAAAGAAATAACCACATTATGGATTGGGAAGGGGCACGGGTCTTTGGATCGGAAAACAACAAGTTTAAACACTCGATCAGGGAGGCCATCGAAATCAGGAACCGAGGCACGGAGCGCATTGACCGTGATGATGGAGCGTCCCTCATTTCGCACACGTCATGTCAACAAGGTAAATCCATGTTACTGTATTGTTTTTTTAAAAAGAACCCAAGAAGTTAAAATATCCATTATTCAGTTACTTTTTGTCCAACAAGGAGCAAAAATACAATAAAGGAATGCGATAAATGATTCATACTGGCTGATTGTGACTACACGGAGCCCGGCAGATTACAGTGAAATATTCATCACCTTCCCGCAATGCATTGGGGAGCCTCTTTTTATGGTTGCGTGGAGGACATTTTAAAATCTCAAATATATTTTCAGCTCGTGTAAATCATTTAAGAACGTGTCAAGTCCAAGTGGGCTCTTTTACGGGGCCAGTGATGAGTGATGTCATGCGGGGAGAGATAAAACAGTCCAGTGTGGTATCGTGTGTCAGCGGCTGTCCCAAAACCCCCCACGGATCCCCATCCGCAGACCCCCCTCCCACATACCCCACTAGACCCTTCTGTCATTCATCTTAAGCTTGTATATTTAAATAACACCGCGCTCCACTCATGCCCACGGGCACATTTACACGACCAGTAAAATCAGACAACTGACATAATCAGATAACCCAGTAATTAGATGTGATTTTTGGTTCCCAAGAGAAATCCAGTCACCAAAAACACCTGGTGGCATGTGCAAGTTCATGAATTGATTTTCGACTGTTGTATCTGGAAGGCAAAGTACAATGGATTTTACAAGATCTTTTTTCAATCTTTAAAGGAAAAGTAACGTTATTTTACAATCTGAGCCTTCTTTCGGTAATAAAACAAGTCGTTTGACTCACCCATAGCACGTTGGTGTCATTTGGAGCTGTTTGGTAAAAGTTATGTTGTAGCGTATCCGTTAGCGTGAGTACTCGAGGCATTACTTTGCGGTCTCCAAATAACACAAACTTTAGCACTTTTCAAATCATAGAAGCCCGATGTCTTAATCTACGATTTCGTTTGAAGCAAAAGTGGCCTGTAATCCGAGATTTATCCATAGTTTTCAGCTTTGCGTTTCATGTTTGGGTCCCGGGAGCTGAGAGCACACTCCGCGCATGCGCACTGGCGTCCTCATCAACTCGAAACTATGGCTAAATCTCGGATTACAGGCCACTTTTGACCACACGAAATCGTAGACTAAAGACATCGGGCTTCTATGATTTGAAAAGTGCTAAAGTTTGTGTTATTTGGAGACCGCAAAGTAATGCCCCGAGTACTCACGCTAACGGATACGCTACAACATAACTTTTACCAAACAGCTCCAAATGACACCAACGTGCTATGGGTGAGTCAAACGACTTGTTTTATTACCGAAAGAAGGCTCAGATTGTAAAATAACGTTACTTTTCCTTTAACATTTTAGCTTTTCATAATCTTCTTTCTTTTTAAAAACAATCAGAAAGAAATCAGATTATTCATATCAGATGCAACTCCAGAAATCAAAAAATGGACTGATTTTTGGTATGTCAGACAAACAGGAATGTCATTTTCACAACTTTTATTATCCATTATCATTATATAATAGATAATTATGACTTTAAATGAGCGTTTCAGTTCTGTCAGTGTCAGGCATAGACGGCGTATATAAAGGGACATAACTAACCTACAAGCCTCAGCGTTCTTAAGTGAGCATGGGGGCGCTACCGTCTCCATTGACTCTGGCTCCAGTTGAGTTTACATTTAAATATTGTCGCCCCTCTCTGTCACTGCACTGCAAAAAAGCTTGTCCAAAATGTAAGATAAAAACACTTAAATCTATCAGAAAATGACTTAAAAGTAGTGAAATTATCCGTCCATGCAGCAAGATAATATTACATGACAAGTTATCTTAAAGATCCCATGACATGGTACTTCTTGATGCTTTTATATGGCTCCTTAATGGTTCCCTAATACTGTAAATGAATCCTTCTTCAAAATCAACACTCAGTGCATGAGAAACAGAGATAAGATGAGAAAGAATATTTTTTCTCTCTCTGAACACTCCATAATGGGCGTTGTTGCTTGAATGCAAATGAGGAGAAAAGAGCTGGCCTATAGTCCGCTCTCCGCTCTCGGCTCTGAGCTCTCAGCTGATCCATTTCCGTGTTTTTGCACGGGGGGAGAGATTTGAAGCGTTCCATTGAAAAATAAACACATTTCCACAGAAAATAAAATTAAACCACTGCTGTTCAAAGGTCCAGAGGCTCAGATAAAGGACTTCTGAGCCTAGAAACACTCGGACGTGCCTCCAGAAATATTTGCATTAACCCGCTCTACAGGATACTGGAGTTTTTAATTTCACTATTTTGCTATTTCGCTATTGTGAATTCCTATTCCTAGCACGGGCCTAAGAATCATTTGCCAAACGCTATGGGCGACGTCTAGTCTGGTTAACACCTGACCATAGGCTCCAAATGCGGGCTCCAAATAACACAAACTTTAGCACTTTTCAAATCATAGAAGCTCGATGTCTTTAGTCTACGATTTCCTTTGGTCAAAAGTGGCCTGTAATCCGAGATTTAGCCATAGTTTCGAGTAGATGAGGACGCCAGTGCGCATGCGCGGAGTGTGGTCTCAGCTCCCGGGACCCAAACATGGAACGCATAGCTGTAAACTATGGATAAATCTCGGATTACAGGCCACTTTTGATTCAAACGAAATCGTAGACTAAGACATCGAGCTTCTATGATTTGAAAAGTGCTAAAGTTTGTGTTATTTGGAGCCCGCACGGGGCATATTACATGCTCGGGGAATGCCCCGAGCTATGGCTATAAGTCGTGCTAGGCTAACGGCGTTAGCCCTTAACGCTAATCTAAAACATCTCCGGAAGTGCTCCATATGACACCAAAGTGCTATGGGTGAGTAAAACAACTTGTTTTATTACCGAAATAAGGCTCAGATTGTAAAAAACGTTACTTTTCCTTTAAGTCCACTTCTTTATACACTCTATGGTGTGAGGTCTTGAAATCAGCCACAACTGCCGTGCTAGCTTTCTTGTAGTTATTATTATTTATAATGTGATTTTAAATGGAAATAGAAAAGCTTAATATTTTACAGTAGAAAAGATCAATACAGTCTAATCTATAATAACATAGCTCTTGCTTCGCTCTTGTCAGCTCTGGTTTAGACTGCACTGAAGGAATGCAGGAATGTCTCTGGCTCGTATCCAGCAGCCTTTTCCTGGACATGACCTTTGACCTTTGACCCCTGCCACCACCTCCACCACAGAGGTCCCGGCTGTACGCGGGGCCGGGGGGAGGAGGGGGGTTACGGGGTTGTGACCACCTGCTCGGCTCTGATCTAATGACCTCTCTATACACTCCCAAACAAACACACACGTCCCAGTGCACTGTGGGTCGGCGGTGGTGCGGCCGGTGCGCTCGGTCACGGTGTCTGCTCGTGGTAAACACAACAGCGGGCTCCAGCGCACACACATACACGGCTACCTGCTCCAGCGCGGACGCATTCACACACAAACGCAGGGATGTGGGTGCTTAAGAGGAACTTAAAACATGTCAGAAAACACTTAGAGGACAGTTTTCTCCTTAAGATATTGTGTATTTACTCAAATTTAATTCATATGTCCAATTTTGTGTCCAATTTTTCCACAGTTTTGACTCTTGTAAAACCCAGCAGACTGAAACAGATAATGAATTAAAGCTGATGCATTGTGTTAGTGCTGTGGAGTCCAACAGTGACCGCTTCTCTGCTTCCAGAAGTATAAGTTTCAGAATTATTTTTCCCATAGACTTTTCAAAAAATAAATATACAAATAAGACACTGCTAAACAGCTACGTGCTAAGTAATATCCATAATGCGGTTAGTTTAAGTTCAAAAACCAACAGTAAAATGATTTTGCAAAATGTTTTAAAGATCCCATGACATGGTACTTCTTGATGCTTTTATATGGCTCCTTAATGGTTCCCTAATACTGTAAATGAACCCTTCTTCAAAATCAACACTCAGTGCATGAGAAACAGAGATAAGATGAGAAAGAGTCATAAATGTCACTCTGGAACACTCCATAATGGGCGTTGTTGCTTGAATGCAAATGAGGAGAAAAGAGCTGGCCTATAGTAGAGGGTGGGGGCGTGGCCAAACTCTCTGCTCTCTGCTCTGAGCTCCAGCTGATCCATTTCCGTGTTTTTGCACGGGGGGAGAGATTTGAAGCGTTCCATTGAAAAATAAACACATTTCCACATAAAATAAAATTAAACCACTGCTGTTCAAAGGTCCAGAGGCTCAGATAAAGGACTTCCGAGCCTAGAAACACTCGGACGTGCCTCCAGGCAAATAAAAAAACACATTTCGCATTGCCTAGCGCATTCGCAGTCCAAACTCTCTGGGCGTGATTTACAGAGACGCTGAGTACAGACAGACGGGGGTGGAACTGCATTTGCATTTCTTTTTTCGATCTGACGTCAATAAGGTGCCAAAATCGCCCGTTTGAGCTCCGATTTTTTGTAACGCAGAAAAGGATCGCAAATGCTCAGTTTAGACATTTCACAACGTTTAACCATGGGGGGGGGGCTAAACAGGGTAGGGGAGCTCACATTAACGTTCAAAAACCTCATTTTAGTTTGAAAATTCACAAATAAAATAAAATTACAAGTCTTAATAGCTGATTAATAATAGCTGATTTAATTAATACTGCTGCTCCTGAAGGATGGATGAAATGCAGAGAAATAATTTCCCTGCGGGCATAAAAAAAGCATTTCTTCTTCTTCTTCTGCCTGTAATCCGAGATTTATCCATAATTTACAGCTTTGCGTTTCATGTTTGGGTCCCGGGAGCTGAGAGCAAAATAAGCTGCGACTCCGCACATGCGCACTGGCCTCCTCATCTACTCGAAACTATGGCTAAATCTCGGATTACAGGCCACTTTTGACTCAAACGAAAGTGTAGACTAAGACATCGAGCTTCTATGATTTGAAAAGTGCTAAAGTTTGTGTTATTTGGAGACCGCTCGGGGCATATATTACATGCTCTATGCCCCGAGAATGCTAATCGCTAATTGCTAATCTAAAACATCTCTGGAAGTGCTCCATATGACACCAAAGTGCTATGGGTGAGTAAAACACCTTGTTTTATTACTGAAATAAGGCTCAGATTGTAAAAAACATTAATTCTCCTTTAAATATACATTTTTTCCCCGAAAATCCATGAGAAAAATGCATGTGAAATGTACTTCTGGAGACAGTGGACAGTCACTGTTGAGCTCCACTGGAGAAGATAAACCATAAGTTTAAACCTGAGACCTTCTAAGTTAATAGGCACATGTTCATTGAGCCAACTGCAGTCAAAACATAAGTATATCAAATCTAATCTAATTCTTAAAACAACCCATGAGTGAAAAAACTGTTGTTTCCAGCAAAAAACATTACACTTGAACGCCTCATTCAGTCCATTAGTTAAATGAGGCTGTGCACTAATAAAACTAGCCTTGCGTTGTATATGGGTGTGCGTTACTCATGCAGTGGACATTTATAGGCTTCATATGGTAACTATAATATCACACGCCACTTTAACTAGAAACCTAAGTCCAGTCTTTTCTTATCCGACCGTGTCCCCCCTTCACGCGCCCCACTATAAAGCATTACATCATTTGGCCTGTGCTAACCTTAGCCTCTTGGCACGACACGAGAATGGCAGCGTCAAAAGTGCACTTGGAAGCCGTTTGAAAATAAACACGACGATCGTCTAAGAAACACGGTGACTAATCTGTGAGCAGGGTGCAGCCAGGCGGATAGAACGAGGGCAGAATAAAGGTTGTGTAGTCCATTTGGTCAGTTTGGGAGATACAAGCTGTTTGGGAGGGATAGACATGTATGGTTGGCTAGACATATGAGAGAGAGGACAGGAGTGGTGATTTGTAATGAAGCAAAGTAAATTGTGTTTCAATTCTGTCAGTATGAGGCACAGACTATATAAATGAGCATAGGTAATCCACTAGCTGCAGCGTTCCAAATAGGAAATGAGCATGAGGGCGCTGCTGGCTCCATCTACTTTACATTGGAATATTTTCACCCCCCTCTCTGTAACTACTGCAGTGAGGATCATCACTTTGGTCTTAAAATGTTTTATTTTGCCATTTCGCTATTTTGAATTCCTATTCCTATTACCGACCTGGCTCCAATTTCACCCCTATAACCGCCACCATCGTGAACTTTATTTGGGTGGTGTCACACTCCCTTAGTCCATTTCTTTATACAATCTATGGTGTGAGGTCTGAAATCAGCCACAACTGCCGTGCTAGTTTTCCTCTAGTTGCTCTTTAAAATGTGATGAAACGTTGTGATTTTAAATGGAAATAGAAAAGCTTTTTAATTTACTGCTAAACAAACTTGGAAGTAGGGTTGTTTAGTCTTGTCAATTTGGGACTGGGAGATGTTTGGAAGGGATAAACAACACGTATGGAGATAGAACAGGAGTGGTGATTTGTAATAAAAGAAAACATCTTGAATGAATACGTGATCCTATGGCTGGAGACAAAATATCCCTAACATTTCCCTGGTGTATTTGAAGTATTTTGGGGACACAGTTATACATACCTCCTTCCTTTTAAAGAAGACCACCTGTGCTTGTGTCTGCTATAGTTATAGGATCATTATGTTATAAATTGCACATTTAAAATCACAATTTTAATCGAAAATGACTTAAAAGTTCACTATGTAAGGGCTGATCAAAAAGGGAAATTATTTGGACACAGTCGCTCACAGCTTATTATAATAACAAATAGAAATGGTATAATAAATTCTAAATAAGTACCGTATTTTTCGGATTATAAGGCGCAATTCTTTTCATAGTTTGGCCGGGGGTGCGACTTATACTCTGGAGCGACTTATGTGTGAAATTATTAACACATTATTATATCATTTCACAAGTTATTTTCACACGCTCTAGGCCTGTGTTGATAATTTCAACATTTGCGGTAACTTATAAAAACAAAGGCTGGAATAATTGGAACTGCAACTGATGAGTCTGACGTAAGCGACGTAGAAGAGGAAGCGGCGCATCGTCTACCTCCGGAGTTGGCGGAGTTGTTTAAAAGTGACACCGAGGATGAAGATTTCAATCAATCAATCAATCAATCAATCAAACATTTATAAGGCGCTTTCATTGGATTTAGTGATTTGGATTGGATTTAGTGATTTGGAGTGACACTGATGGTTTGATAAACTTGTTAGCATGTTCTTTATGCTATAGTTATCTGAATAACTCTTAATATGTTACGTTAACATATGAGGCACGTTCTCAGTTCATTGTTTGTATGTCATGTAACATTAGCATACCAGACCCTTATTCAGCCTGTTGTTCTCTATTCTATTTTTATTTTAAATTGCCTTTCAAGATGACATGTCTGTTCTTGGTGTTGGATTTTATCAATTAAATTTCCCCATACTCCAGTGCTACTTATATATGTTTTTTTTTCCTTCTTTATAATGCATTTTATGACTGGTGCGACTTATACTCCGGAAAATACGGTAGCAGAAATAGCAAAAGACTGATATCAAATAAGGCATGATTATTATACAAATGTACAAGTAAAAATAAAACATAAAAATACAGTAATACAATCTCTATATATACAAGAGGTCATAAGGAAAACAGTGCAAAAGTGATATCATGATTGACAGGACATAGGCTTACAGATAAGACTTTATTGATCTCACATAGGAGAAATTCACTTGCCACATTAGCTCCAGGCACTTTACAGTACATAAGGGTGAGTGGTTGTATAGTTGTATGGTCTAAGGCCTTGATCAGATCCCAGTATTTCCCAATCACGTACATTCAATTATTTGTATTAGGTACTTGTCAATATAAAAAGCACAATGTTACTGAATCTGATTAAAAGAATTGTGAAAAGATCCTGACATTACATCTCCCTTTCATGTAGGAGAAGCAAGCTAAGGTTTTAAATAGCAGGGAAAAGAACACATGACATGAAAACCTAACATCTCATTGCCGCACAAATCCTCAATCCACACCGCATTGCATTATGGGAACCCACCATCAGCACAGCATGGCACATACGATATATAGCATAGGCGATTACAGTAATTGGCTATAGTGTTTGTAGCACATGACCGCTACTGAAACCTCCATATCCTCCTATAGCATTTCCCCTTTATCCACGGCTGTTCAGTCTCTATGGATACACTCTGGCCGACGGTGGGTAGAGCCATTTACGTGCGTTTCTGCAGTGAAAACGTCGTCGCAACAAGCAATTCACAAAACACAGGTTGAAGCGTCAGATGCCGTGAAAGCACAGGCTATCCCCCCACTGCCCAGGGCTCATTTCTGTTCTGACTGAATGGAAACTTGAAGAAAGTCTGAAAAAAGCGAAACAAAAAAAAAAAAAAAGAGAGAGAGAGGGGGAGAGAGGAGAAAATTACAGATGTGGATGCCAGTGACTGCTTATGTCACGGCGCGCGGTAGACCGCATAGCATTAAGCCGGGTCGGTTCAGTGGGCGCCGACAGCAGACTTGGAATTAGCTCCATGTAGCTCCACATCACCGAGGAAGAGGAAGAGGAAGAGAAAAGGGAGAGGAGGAGGAAGAACCATATGGCACGGCAGGCAGTCCGGTTTCAGCTAACTGGGAATTACAACAGCAATGGGAAAATGGAAAAACTGTTAAGAGAAAGAGGGAGAGATCGAGATGGAAATTGGTTAAAAGGACTTTTAGGTCATCGTTTTCTAAGATGTTTCTGACTGGTGTGTGATTTCAATTACTTTTAATGAAGCATTTGATGTAATGTGGCCAGATACAGGTCAGATCTACAGAGAGGCAAGCCAGCTTACAAGTAGAATGCATGTTTTTAGCAATTACAACACCTGTAATTGGTAAATACAAGATTGATGAGATTAATGCCATACTGTGGAAAACAAAGTGTGCATAACAACACAAAACTGAATGGATTTATAAGTCAGTGGTTTAAAGATCCCATGACATGGTACTTCTTGATGCTTTTATATGGCTCCTTAATGGTTCCCTAATACTGTAAATGAATCCTTCTTCAAAATCAACACTCAGGGCAGGAGAAACAGAGATAAGATGAGAAAGAGTAATTTTTCTGACTCTGAACACTCTATAATGGGCGTTGTTGCTTGAATGCAAATTAGGAGAAAAAAGCTGGCCAATAGTAGAGGGTGGGGGCGTGGCCAAATGCTCCGCTCTCTGCTCTGAGCGCTCTCTGATCCACTTCCTTGTTTTTGCACGGGGGGAGAGATTTGAAGCGTTCCATTGAAAAATAAACACATTTCCACATAAAATAAAATTAAACCACTGCTGTTCAAAGGTCCAGAGGCTCAGATAAAGGACTTCCGAGCCTAGAAACACTTGGACGTGCCTCCAGGCAAAAAAAACAAAACACATTTCGCATTGCCTAGCGCATTCGCAGTCCAAACTCTCTGGGCGTGATTTACAGAGACGCTGAGTACAGACAGACGGGGGTGGAACTGCATTTGCATTTCTTTTTTCGATCTGACGTCAATCAGGTGCCTTGTTCAAAATCGCCCGTTTGAGCTCCGATTTTTTTGTAACGCAGAAAAGGATCGCAAATGCTCAGTTTAGACATTTCACAACTTTTAACCATGGGGGGGGGGGCTAAACAGGGTAGGGGAGCTCACATTAACATTCAAAAACCTCAGAAAGTGAAAATTTCATGCCATGGGACCTTTAAGAATACCTGATTTCAACTGCCATTTTCTGACTTCAGTTATTGATGTGCCAACATTCAAATATAATGGTTTAGTATTATGCTGCTATAACACTGGAAAAACTCCAGTTTTTAAGGCCCTGAAGAGGCTTTACTGCACTTTCAAAAAAAAGGAAAAAAATTGTAATAATTTGTAGTATTGATACTTTGAAGTGGCACCATACTGGGGATGTTCTACATGTATGTCTATGGTGGAATGTTCGGCTGTTAACATGGCGAGACAATGTACATATTAGCAAACACTGACATAGACTGACATACACAAAATATATTTAACCAACACATTTGATCAGAACTTTCATGGTCCTGTTTAATTTTCAACAAAAATGATGAAAATCATTATCACTTACTGAAAAACTGCTGACTAATGCTAGATACCGGAGTGTAATTTGATGTGGGAAATACTTGTTTAACAGTTCAAAATCATCTAAAATCAAACTCAGCAGTGTATACAGTTAGCGTCTCACTCGTTGGGAATGTTGAAGAGATCAGCTGCAACTTATCAAGTGTTATATGTGTCTTTTTTCTATTTTTCTACACGAGCCACATGTTAAGCCTTGATAAATACATATGTTTCTAATGTTCTGAATTCAGGTGGATCTTTTGAAGGAACAATTATCCTAAAAATGTGAAAGCTTTGGTGAAAAGGAGCCGAGGAGAGGGGGGTGAGATTCCCAGGAGGAGCGTGTGGTGTTAGGGGGTCTTAGCCGTGCAGTCGCTCCTCCGTGGATCAAAGGCTGAAGAGGCAGTGCTCTCTCAGCTCTAAGTCCCCATAAGCCCAGAGCCAGACCCTACACACACACACACACACATACACACACACACACACACACACACACACACACACACACACACACACACACACACACACACACACACACACACACACACACACACACACACACACACACACACACACAGAGCAGCTGCAGCCCCTGACGAAGGCACAAGGTCAGACGCGCATGTATAGGAGCTATAACTGTTGTGGTCACGGGAAATGGACATATTAATATAGAGCTTCCATACCTGGAAGCTACTCGAAACACTTTATATTACATTTAGGGATGTCAACAATTAATCAACTTACAATTAATTGTCTCGCGAGAAAGACCATAGCGTTACATCATGTAACCCTTTCCTCTCTGGATGTTGCCGTACAACTCACAGTAGAGCTGGACCTAGAACCATATATTTTTGAAATTATAAAAGCATGTAACTTACATGCTTTTATAATTTCTTGATTGTTCTGGCTTGAGGCCCTGTAATGTTTTATGCTGTGTCCAGGGGCCCTGTGAAATTTATATTTTGCACTGTAACCCTTCACAGATTAAGGGAGAGAAATATTTTTGATGCCTTAGTTCAAAATAAATGTTGAGAATGTCCTAAAAATAGCCTGGATTCACTGGTTTCATCATAATATGTAGACTAAATAACATTCTGTTATTTAATTTCTTCTGTTCCTTTTAATTTCAAGATTTCCATGCTGCAAGTGCAACAACTGAGCCAGTCCTCAATTTATTTTCAATAAAGAATGTATTTTGTTATTCAGCATCAATACATTTGTCTGCTTTTTACTAAGGAATAATTAATTGAGGAATATACAATATAATAATACTATGATATATTTTTGACTCAGTGTTATGTATACTATAGCTTATATTCTTAAAGACCCTATTGAAACACTAAAATTCAGGTGAAAAACGCCGCTTATCAGTTAATCGTTAAGTCGATCGATAAGGTCAATCAACTATAGATTATTGAAATTAATCGATCATTTGCATCCCTAGTTACATTACATTCATACACCAGGGGTATACACATACACACTAGGGGTAAGGTAAGGTGAGGTGATGTGTCTTGCTCAAGAACACAACTGATTTATAGGAGCTGGTTGATTTGAAGGGCTCATTTATGCTATTTTCTGATCTACGTTATTCTTCTTGTGTTGCTGTTCTTCTCTCATGTGGTACTACAGGTGCAAAAGCATTTGACAGACAGTGACAAGTGCACTGTGTTTTTAAACTCCACACACCTTCACTAGAATCATTTGGATGATTTCAGCCCTGGAACTGCCCATCTCTGCTGAACGAAATGTAAAAGGTCGCTATTAACTTGAAAACTACCACTACAAGACACCATAAGGTGGAACAGAGCTTTTTGATCTCTGGAGTCAGCTCATATCTTACCAAAATGGGAACTTTCTTTTGCTCTTTTTCTACTAAAATAAATCTGGTAGCACAGATCTTGAAAGCACTGTGTGACAGTACCAAGCTCCGAGCCACTGCACCAGCATCACTGCAGAGGCAAACTCAACAAAGACAAATGAAAAACTGAAAAAAGGTGATTTTTGAGTAGAAACGTAGCTTATTTGCAATATGTTACACTGAATACTAAACTGATATTTTCTGTCTGACTAAATAAACAAACATTATATGAACTGCCAAATAAAGGATAATGAAATCTCACAAAACTAGACTCAGGATTCAGACTCATGCACAGACATTACAAAACAAATCCTTGAGCTATCACGTCAAAACCTAAATTTCTTGAAAATATTCACAGTTCAGCGACACCATCCAAAACCGAGATAGTGTTTTGCCTAACCAAATACACTGTCAGTAGCAGTAGACAGGACCCCTTTGAAAGCCAGGGAGGGTCAGTCCACACCAGACGCACATTGTCAACACACGGAAAAAAAAAGAGGTGCCAACCAGTCAAGGACCACCCCCCTCGCCCCTCTCTCGCCCCTCACCGCTCCCCTGTGTCACCGAGCTGTCAGCCCCCTGTTAGACACTACACTGAGCACACATCCAGAGCGGAGAACTTTACCTGTCAGAGCAGCCCTCAACCAAAACACTAAAAAGGAAAAAGAAAAAAGAAAAAAATGGACACAAGCACACTCCTCCTCATACTTAAAGGTGCATTGTGTAGCTTTTCTGGTGGAGGGTCAGTCATCTGCTTGTTTCTTTGGATCATTTCTCTCTACCTTTCAGCTCTACCTTACATTTACTCAATTACACGTGGGTTTACAGCTCAAAAATGCCTAGAAAAACAGACATCCTGACTGCAAGCGGGGTCGCCTCTCCACAGATATGACATTCCAGACAAAGCAATAACATCTCCATGGAAAAAAGCATTTGACGGACCCTCCACCATAAAGGAAAACGTGGAATTTTCAGATCTTTTGGCCATGTTATAGTTGTTTCCACTCACCATTTACTCACCACAAGTACCATATTTTTCGGATTATAAGTCGCATAGTAAGTTTTCATAGTTTGGCCGGGGGTGCGACTTATACTCTGGCGCGACTTATGTGTGAAATTATTAACACATTATTATATCATTTCACGTTTCATGTTATTTTCACACTAAACCGCAAGAGGGCGCTCTAGGCCTGTGGATTGAAGATTTCATTGGATTTAGTGATTTAGAGTGACACTGATGGTTTGGTAAACTTGTTAGCATGTTCTTTATGCTATAGTTATCTGAATAACTCTTAATATGTTACGTTAACATACCAGGCACGTTCTCAGTTCGTTGTTTATGCGTCATATAACGTTAGCATACCGTACACTTATTCAGCCTGTTGTTCTCTATTCTATTTTTATTTTAAATTGCCTTTTCAAGATAAATTTCCCTAAAAGGACCTATACTCCGGAGCGACTTATAATCCGGAAAATACGGTATTTGTGCATGTTTGTGTAATCTTTAATCGCTTATTTTCAAGACGCCATTTGGTCAGTCAATCCCTGTTTTCACCACCATAAGTACATGCCTACTGTTCTGTAGTTACTTTGTTTTGTCTTAAATTAAAAACATTCTACTCGCAGCTATCCATCGGACTCTTTGTTGTGATGGTGTTTACGGCGACACCGATTCCCAACGGGCGCCGCAATTTTCCAAAGTGGAAGTCACGCTGGTTTCTTTATTTTACTTTATTGATCCACGAAAGAAATGATTTGGACACAGTAGGTCACAGTATATTAGAAGCACAATAGGTCTTCTTAAAAAAAAAGAAAAAAAAGAATACCCCCTGCTTTAAACGTCTGGGATGAAAGTGTTTGGTGGTGAGACGGACGCGAGGGGGGGAGGGCATGAGCTGATCAAAGCGGGGTGTTCGGAGAGGGTCCCAAGGGTGACGGGTGGGGGGGTGGGGTGGGGACAGGCCAGGGAGCGCAGGGTGGTGGCTGTCGAGTGCCATCAGAATAAACAGTGCCCGGTGTAATGTTATGACAGGTTTATTCTCAGGCTGGAGGGCACACAGAGGCTAACGTTAGTAAGTGGGGGGAATTAGTGTAAGATATAATTAGCGCGCTACATCCGATAAAGACGGGAGGAGAATGGATTTCTACAGTAAATCTAGCGTGGCGTTTCTATTATTTCTTGGATGTTAAAAAATATTAGGGAAGGCGATACAGCAAAAAGACATATGAAGATTTTTTCGCAATCTTTTGATCAGTTCAATTTAATAATACAAGTCTAATTTATTCCCATGAAGTGTTAAAGGTGTAACTTTTCGGTTGGGAGTCCGTCACCTGCTTGTTTTCATGGATATGCGATGGCTCTGGAATGTTCCACAGTACGACATTAAACAGATCTACTTTGCATTCAATTACAGGTGGTTTTATAGCCCAAAAATAGCTAGAAAAACAGGCATTCTGACTGTGAACTGTGAGTCGCCTCTCCACAGATCTGACTTGTAACTTGGTCTGGTTTGGTCTCCATGAAGATAGAAAAGTTTAATGCCATAGTGTGAAAGATTTCAGGTGAAGCAATAACATCTCCACGGAGAAAAGCATTTGATGGACCCTCCACCAGAAAAGTTCCACAATGCACATTTAACAGAGAATAACATGTAGACCAGAGGTGTCAAACTCATTTTGGTCCGGGGGCCGTATCCAGCCGACTTTGATCCCAGAGGGGTAAATGAGAAAACTCATGGCAAATATCCCCCAAAAATAGCAATAAGTCCAAATATTTGTCCAGAGAAACACAAATCTATTACAGACTGCTGTTTTTTCAGTCCCAGCAATAATTCGATTATCTTCTGTCTAGGGGTGTGCAAAATAATCGTCATGACAATGCATCGCGATACTAACTTTCACAATATACTGCATCGATTCTTGATGCCAAAAATCGATTATTATTAATTAATAATGTAATATTTTATAATTTAATATTAATAAATAAATAAATAAATTATTAGTTTATTTTTTTAATAAATCCTATGCACTTTTTTCTTTGTGAAAGGGTATTGTTTGTTATGATGGTAGCTACCTCCAAAATGGCAAATGTTTGAACATCATTTTTTGTTTTAGAAAAAAAATCCTATGCACTTTTTTGTTATTGGTTTGGTTTATTTGTTTTTGTTATTCAATAAATTCAGTTATGAATTGAGTTGCTCAGAGTTATGTATCAATTGAAGACACTACCCAGATACACAGCCACTGATATTTAAGTTATCCTCTTTTTTTGGTACATTTTCACTGAAGTATGTTGAATATATTGCAATGCATCGCAATAATTCAAGTATCGTGATGCATCGTGATAGTATCGCATCCTGGCATATGAATCGTGATTCGAATTGAATCGTGACTTCTTTGCCAATACCCACCCCTACTTCTGTCTCAATTCTCCGTTCAAGTTATTGTATTGTTCCAAATGTCGTGTCTCATAGTGGCGTTTAAGATTATATTCCTTGAGCACCACCACTTGTTGCAAACACACCAAGTGTACAGGTTTCCCATTCACCTCCGTGAACAAATAGGAATTAGCCAATTTTTCTTGGAAAATCCTCCACTCGGCGTCCACTTTTCTCATTTTTGACATTTTGCTGATGAGTGTCACGTCAACAGTCAAAATAATGGTCCTTTAAGTGCGTTTGGAAAGAGGCGAGTCTTCATTTGTGCTGCTCTGGGAATAGCAGAAAAGTGGTGCAGAAAATTACCAATATTTTAATAGAAGATTTTAATATTTTAATAGAAAATGAGCCGAGAGCCAGATTAAAGGTCTTGGAGGGCCAGATCTGGCCCCCGGGCTGCATGTTTGACACCCCTGATGTAGACCCTTCTCAAAATTAATCTTAAAATTCTGCCAGCATATCATTAATAATTTAAAACAATTGGATCATGATTCTTTTAAAACTGGATTGAGTGCATTCTAAATGTATATTTTTTCCTATATCCAGCCAAATTGCACTGAATTACTGACACGTACACACTACAGTATAGCAAGTCAAGATTTAAGATTTGATGTCACTGTCATAAAAAATAACACAATTATGTTTAGAGAATCAAACACTGCATAGTTTGATGTAAAGTCAGCTGTTATACTGAACCACAGGAAAAAAAATAAAATAAAAATTCCTCTCCACGGTTATTACAAAGTTCACCTTGGAGCTAAAAGTACACTGGTGTCTAATGACGTGACATTTTGGGTGGTCCCTCTCCAAACTGGTCCAAACCCTCTGTGTCCTATATTAGCTGTAACAGATACAGTCAGGTGTACTCTGCTCATCGCTCTGAGGCAAAACTCTATGACATACGGTATATAATGACATATATAATGGCATATATACTGACATATACACCATTTCAGGACAAAAGGACACAACACAACTATCTCACTTCGAACCACTTAAAGATTGTGTAAGTTTTCTGCCTTTTTTTGTGTGGAGATGTTATTGCTTTGTTTGGAATGTTTCGCAATATGGCATTAAACCTTTCTATCATCATGGAGAACAAACCAGATCAAAATACACGTTAGCTTTGTGGAGTGGCAATCAAGCTAACAGTCAGAATATGTATTTTTCTAGGGATTTCTGAGCAATAAAACCACCTGTAATTGAATAAATGTAAGGCAGAGCTGTTTAAAGTCATACCGTGGAACATTCCGAACAGAACAATGACATTTCCATAGAAACAAAATGGTGACACACCCACTACCTTAAAATTTACACAGTGCACCTTTATGATGCACAATGTATCTGATTTGTATTTCTTCTAATTCACAAAAATGCTGTTTACTTCTTATCGTTTGAGGTAAAAACAGCGATTTGTATCTAAAAATACTTTTGATTGATTATATGATATTACCTATTATAGTAATTATCGTCACAGCTCTATCAACTTATTTAAAACGAGGGCCATTCAAAAAGTTCTAAGACAAATGCCATAAATTCAAAATGAGTCGAACTAGTTCAACAAAATTACTTTGAATCGTACCACTGATGACTGATAAACACATTTGACAAGTTTCAGCGTTCGAGGTTTGTTATTCAAAGAGTTACGTTACATGTTGCACAACCCACTTTTTTGACCCTCCAAAATGAGCCAATCTGAAGTCCAAGCAAACATTAAATTTCTAACAAAACTTCAATGGAAACCTAAAGAAATTATTGAAGCTTTGCAAAATGTTTATGGATGTTTTTTTTTTTTCCTATTTCCAAAGTTGAAGGAACATTTAAAAGGAACAAGATTTCAGTCCATACTTGAAGCGAAGAGGAAGGTTGTGACCTGGTTGACAAGACAAGCTCCAGACAAGCTTCTATCAAGAAGAAGAAGAATGTTTTGGTGGAAACATCGCTCGCAGAAGTGTACTGACTTAGGTGGATGTTATGTAGAGGCTGATGTGGCGGCACGGTAGCAGAGTGGTTAGCGCTCTTGCTTCACAGCAAGAAGGTTCCGGGTTCGATCCCCGGGTCGCCCAGACCTTTCCGTGTGTGTTCTGTGTGGAGTTTGCATGCATGGTCTGGGTTCGATCCCCGGGTCGCCCGAGCCTTTCTGTGTGGAGTTTGCATGTTTCTCCCCGTGTCTGGGTGGGTTTCCTCCGGGCACTCCGGTTTCCCCCATCAACCCAAAACATGCACCATAGGTACCTCCAGCTTAGGTCCTGACCAAGCCGAAGCAAGAAGATCATGGAGATGGTCCCCGGGCGCCCTAATGTGTGCTGCCCACTGCTCCTAATATATGTATATATATATAGGATGGGTTAAAATGCAGAGAAGAATTTCTCCAGTGTGAGATCAATAAAGTTCACTTCTTCTTCTTCTTCTTCTTAAAATAATTTTGTTACTTTCAAAAATAAAGTTGTTTTTTAATTTGTCTTAGAACTTTTTGAACGACCCTCGTACATAATGAACTGAATACTGCATTTATGAGTGGGACATTTTTGGTGACTTTTTCTGCAAGATGATCAGATTTGAGCTGTAGAAGGTTGGATTACATTGCATTCATAGCAGGTCGACAAAACTTTACTGTACATTTAAAGATCCCATGACATGGTACTTCTTGATGCTTTTATATGGCTCCTTAATGGTTCCCTAATACTGTAAATGAATCCTTCTTCAAAATCAACACTCAGTGCATGAGAAACAGAGATAAGATGAGAAAGAATAATTTTTCTCACTGTGAACACTCTGTAATGGGCGTTGTTGCTTGAATGCAAATGAGGAGAAAAGAGCTGGCCAATAGTAGAGGGTGGGGGCGTGGCCAAACGCTCCGCTCTCCGCTGTCAGCTCTCAGCTAATACATTTCCTTGTTTTTGCACGGGGGAGAGATTTGAAGCGTTCCATTGAAAAATAAACACATTTCCACATAAAATAAAATTAAACCACTGCTGTTCAAAGGTCCAGAGGCTCAGATAAAGGACTTCTGTGCCTAGAAACACTCGGACGTGCCTCCAGGCAAATAAAAAAACGCATTTCGCATTGCCTAGCGCATTCGCAGTCCAAACTCTCTGGGCGTGATTTACAGAGACGCTGAGTACAGACAGACGGGGGTGGAACTGCATTTGCATTTCTTTTTTCGATCTGACGTCAATAAGGTGCCTTGTTCAAAATCGCCCGTTTGAGCTCCGATTTTTTGTAACGCAGAAAAGGATCGCAAATGCTCAGTTTAGACATTTCGCAACTTTTAACCATGGGGGGGGGGGGGGGCCTAAACAGGGTAGGGGAGCTCACATTAATGTTCAAAAACCTCAGAAAGTGAAAATTTCATGCCATGGGACCTTTAAAGTACTTTTTTGTAGATAATTCTGCTTTCTGGTTTGCTTTCAATATTATCGTCTATATTAGCAATATATCGCAGTTCAAATTTGTTATAACTTTGAAAATGAATTTTATTGGATTTGAACCATATGGAAGCAACTGCCTGGGACCACCGATTTTTATCAAATTAGACACAATGGCTTTTGGATTGGAGCTGAAAAATATCCAGATGACCACCACTGAAACCACTCCTGGGGGAATGAACGATTACACCGTCCAATCAGAGACATTGTTGGATGAGAGCCATGTGGAAACAACTACCAGTGACTGCACGACTAGAGACCTGGTTTAGCTCTGGTGGTACTTGAAAAGCCATGTATTTCCTTTGATGACGCTGGAGAAAAGAGATTATACTTGAAGAGGCCATTGTCTAAAGAGCACAAGAGAATAGCAGTGCGGTTTGAGGTCTGAATAGGTGATCTTAGACGCACTTGAACCACTAGTATCTGGAACAAAAGCAGGATGAGACACAATCACAATAGATGTTTACATAATGGCGACAATGCAGGAGCTACAAATACATTTCGAGCCAAAGTTCTTCCTAGAAAAACTTTTTTGGCTACAACATCTACTCGGAGGACACTGATAAATACCTCTAAAACACGGGGTCTCCAACCTGTACCTCGGGAGCTAGCTCTCCAACTCCTTCCAAGTAGGTCGCCAAGTGATTTCTGAATTACACTTATTGTGCTGAATAAGTAAAATCTGATTCATTAAATGCCTTTTTCCATGTACATGTATAATTTTAATGCCCAACTTTGTGCACTAATAAATGGATAATGGCTTGTTTTACAGGCATCTAACTGTACCCCATCTAAGGCCATGGCTCTTTTATATACTCATTTTCTTGTGACTGGTAAAATGAGTAGCTCTCTGGCATTTTTGTTTTGGTAGCGCAGCAGAGGAAAAAGGTTGGAGACCCCCGCTGTAAAATATCAGTGTTCCGTCTGCAGTGGTGAGTACCTATAAAAATGAAGGAAAACAACTTATTTTTTCTGTAAAAAAAATCACTCTTCAGGCAGCATGGATTATTGATGCTGCTGATGTCATCAATATTCCCTCAGGGTCTATTGCTAACTGTAGGCATGCTCTGTCTGAGGTTTTGTTAGACTTTAATTTGAGTTTATTTTAACACAAGCTGACCAGAAAGAACTGACTTCAGAACTACAACAGGTGAGATGATTTTTACTGTTAAAGATCCCATGACATGGTACTTCTTGATGCTTTTTTATGGCTCCTTAATGGTTCCCTAATACTGTAAATGAATCCTTCTTCAAAATCAACACTCAGTGCATGAGAAACAGAGATAAGATGAGAAAGGGTAATTTTTCTCTCTCTGAACAGTCCATTATGGGACTTGTTGCTTGAATGCAAATGAGGAGGACAGAGATGGCCTATAGTAGCGGGTGGGGGCGTGGCCAAACTCTCCACTCTCAGCTCTCCGCTCTGATCCATTTCCGCGGTTTTGCGCGGAGAAGAGATGAGAAGCGTTCCATTGAAAAATAAACACATTTCCACATAAAATAAAATTAAACCACTGCTGTTCAAAGGTCCAGAGGCTCAGATAAAGGACTTCCGAGCCTAGAAACACTCGGACGTGCCTCCAGGCAAATAAAAAAACGCATTTCGCATTGCCTAGCGCATTCACAGTCCAAACTCTCTGGGCGTGATTTACAGAGACGCTGAGTACAGACAGACGGGGGTGGAACTGCATTTTTCGAGCTGACGTCAATAAGGTGCCTTGTTGAGAATCGCCCGTTTGAGCTGTGTTTTTTTCTAACGCAGAAAAGGATCGCAAATGCTCAGTTTAGACATTTCGCAACTTTTAGCTATGGGGGGGGCTAAACAGGGTAGGGGAGCTCACATTAACGTTCAAAAACCTCAGAAAGTGAAAATTTCATGCCATGGGACCTTTAAACAAGTCCGTCTCAGATAACATTACACTCACAAGGTAGCTAGCATTAGCCAATAGTTTTTTTTTTTGTTAAGTTTTTGTTTTGTTTTTGTTGAAAAGGACCACGGAAACAGGCAACCAATGCTTGTATAAATCACAGGCTTCTGAAAGTGTGTGGTTTAAATCCACTTTATATATTTTCTTGAGTTTTCAGATAGGGATGCACCGATGTGAAAATTTTTGCCGATACCCATATCTGATCTTAATGTTGCTGTTATCGGCCGATACCGATATTAGCCAATACCTATATTTATTTTTAATTTAGATAATTCTTTTATTTACAAAACATGTTTTGACTCCTTTTTTTTTTTTATTGCAATTTTTTTTTTTAATTTTTTTATAGTGCAACATTTTTTTTTTTTTTTAAATAGTGTAACATTGTGTTCTGCGTCCTGATTGGCTAAGGGACCTTTACCGATTGATGATATAGATGGGGGACTAGACTGGAACTAGACCAGGACCAGACCAGGACCAGACCGGGACTAGACCAGGACTAAACGCGGACTAAACCAGGTCTAGACCAGGTCTAAACCAGGTCTAAACCTGGACTGAACCAGGACTAAACCTGGGCCGGACCTGGACTAAACCAGGACTGTACCAGGTCTAGACCTGGACTAAACCGGGACTAGACCAGGTCTAAACCAGCATTAAACCACCACGTGCTGCTCTTTGCTGGTTTCGTGCGGCTGGTTTGTGGCTCGGGCTGAGAGGACGCGGTCCGGGTGCCGCAGTTCGGTCTCGTGCTCGCAGCCCCGGTGTACGCGCGGCCTCGCGCCGGTCGTGCTGCTCTGTCATGGATTTGACCACGATGAGGGGTGCACGTGTCGCGCACTTCTCCAAGGGGTTGGTGCGTGTCGCGTCCCGAGACGTGGCAGTGCTCCTCGCATGTCCGGCGGGGCACTATTAATACATTTTTTTGAAAATCTATGAAAGTTTGAGTGTTTAAACGATAGAGAAATGTGAGAAAATGTTAATTCCAGTCTGAGAAAAGTGTATAATGTGTGTGGTGAGGCATTTACAGCCTTAAAACATGTAGAATAATTGTAAAATATAAACTTGTCCTACTTCGCGGATTTCTCTTATTGCGGGTTATTTCTGAAACCTAACCCCCGCGATAAACGAGGGATTACTGTAGACCGAAACTATTCAACCACACACACAGACACACACGCACACAAAACAGCTAGAAAAGGAAAGGGCTGCTGCTACATTCTCATTTGAGGTCACTTCGAAGCTAAACTCCTCCAGGCTAAAACCCTATTGTTCATAATGCTCTTGGCTGCGTCCCATTCCTCCCATTCATTTTCAACATTGAGAGTGGATTCAGCTCTGCCAGACTGCTCCTATTCTCGTACTGTACTCTATCCCATTGACGGAACAAATAAGTGATCACATGGGTCATTTATCTTAGCTCAGTAAAACATGTCCGCACCTAAACGCAATACGCACAGTTTGTCTCAGAGTGAATAATCGCCAGGGGGAAGTCTCACCACCAACCAGGAGCACGGAAAAAAACGGATGTAGTGGAAGTAAGTTTCCTGCCAGGAAATGGATTCTACTCAAGTTATGTGGGATTTCTGTGTAGAAAATGTGTTTTTAATCAGTTATTTAGCTTTGTAGCGATATTTATTAGCTTCCTGTTTAAAGGTCACACATGAAACGAAACTGTTATTTTGAATTATTAATTGCTATGGCGACAGGAAATCCTCACCACCAACTGAGAACTAACAAAAATTGCTGATGGAAGTATCTGGTCAGGAAACAGATTCTATTTACTCACAACTACTTTTACTCAAGTTATGGACACAAGTATTGTTTTTTTTTTTTTTGTAATAATATAAATACTAGTTTCCTCTTAAAAGGTGACATTTTGAGGACTTTTGAGCACATATTATTTATATACCAATTGCTATGGCAACGGTTGCTGCTGTCTGACGTGTCCTGGGAAGGGATTCATTTTTGTAGTTTTTTTTTGTTTGTTTGTTTGTTTTTTTACATTAGAAGTGCTATGAGTTATAATAGCAGTATATAATAGCAATAGTAGTTGGGTATTCATGGGTTAATGCAAAATACTTTTGTTTGAATTGCTTATTGCTATGGCAACAGTGCTAATCTTTTGCTGACATTTTCCAGTAACAAGAAGATTGATGTTGGGGGTGGGATCAGCTAGAATCAAAACCATTGTGTCCTTGGGCAAGACACTTCGCACACACTCATTTGGGATTGGTGGAGGTAGGACTCAATAAACAACTGTTTGATATTTCACTGAATTAAAAAACAAAACAGTGCAGTGTAATTGAAATTTCTAGCTGAAAATCAACCAAGAATCAAAACTAATTGCACATTTTCTGACAGAATCATTAGATTTGTGATTTTTATTTATCAAATCAAAATTCTGTTCAGAATGATTTCACATTTTAATGATGTCTAAGGGCATTAGTGTTAGAGAACAAACTGAAATATGAACTGCCAAACTGCTAATTGCGAATTCAAATTTCAAATGAACTCAATATTGAATCATCTTGTGGCCATGTTCTTTCTAATGTGTTGGCTTAGCCTCAAATAGACTTTTCCTCAGACTTTGTCTTAGTGGAGGTGTAAGTCAAGAAACACTTTAGAGTTCTACCTTAATTAGCCTTAATAAAGCATCTATCTCTCTCTCTCTCGCTCTCTCTCATATATATATATTATTCTAAAAGGATTTGTTTAACAGCACAAATCCATTCTGTTGTAGTTCCAGCTAAATCAGTTGTTTGTTTCCATGATGTTCAGATTAAAGGAAAAGTAACGTTTTTTTTACAATCAGCCTTCTTTCAGCAATAAAACAAGTAGTTTTACTCAGCCATAGCAGTTTGGTGTCAATTGGAGCAGTATCGCAGAACTTATGTTGTAGCTGTTCTGTTCTACTAATGATCCCGTATCCGTTAGCATGAGTGCTCGGGGCATTACTTTGCGGTGTCCAAATAACACAAACTTTAGCACTTTTCAAATCACAGAAGATCGCTGTGTCAGGGTAGACTTTTAGTAGATTCCAAAACGGCCTGAAACCCGATATCGCAACAGAAAAGTAAAGTTCAGAGCGGTGTTAGCTTCTTTCGGACTAGCGGTGTTTACAAAACAGCTGAGTTCAGGCATGCGCACTGTCCTCTCTGATGACGTCATCAAATGAAACTATAGCTGGATATCGGGTTTCAGGGCGTTTTGGAATCCACTAAAAGTCTACCCTGACACAGCGATCTTCTGTGATTTGAAAAGTGCTAAAGTTTGTGTTATTTGGACACCGCAAAGTAATGCCCCGAGCACTCACGCTAACGGATACGGGATCATTAGTAGAACAGAACGGCTCAACATAAGTTCTGCGATACTGCTCCAATTGACACCAAACTGCTATGGGTGAGTAAAACTACTTGTTTTATTGCCGAAAGAAGGCTCAGATTGTAAAAAAAAAACGTTAATTTTCCTTTAAAGACTAACAAAGCCTCAGACAGGGCATGCCTACTGTTAGCATCACATCTCCAGAGAATGTTGATGAGGACGTGTGAAGAATCCCTCAGTCGTCCAGGTAGAATCTTCGGTAAAGGGAGAAATTCAATTTGTCAACTGGACAAAGTTTATTAGGTCGAAGGCGTTTCGTTTTAAGACAGAAACTTAACAGACAGAAACAGACAGAAACTGAAAACAAAAGACAGAAACTGCAAACAAATAGGTGTGATAGTTTCATAGTAATTTCATTGTAGTTAGCTCCTCCCTTCAGGCAGATATAAGCAGTGTCCATCAGCACTTTAGCCAGAACTGACGAAGCAGCTTGGACGAGCTGCGAAACGTATTTGACCAAATAAACTTTGTCCAGTTGACAAATTCTCCCTTTACCGTTGATGATGACAGCTGCAAAGTGCCAGTAGTGCTTAATATAAAATAGCAGGTTAAAATGACACAAAGTTACAGCATAATCTTGAAATTTGATTTGAGTTGAACAGTGGTCATCTGGACTCATGTTTAGTATTAGCATTTGAGAACAGACCGCCAAATTGCTAATTGCTAATTCAAATTTCAAATGAACTCAATATTGAATAATCTTGCAGCCATATTCCCGCTAATGATAAGCGCCTGTGGTGGGTTAGAATCAGTTTGGCTTTTCCTTAGACTTTTTCATTGTGCCTTTGTAAGAATAGTGTGAATGTAGTGAATAGACATTCACTATACAGTAAGCACAGGACCACACAGATATGTTTTTGGCATCTGGACAAAGAAATCCCAGCAGTGAAGGACCCCTACAGCTGTGGTCCAAACAGGCTAACAGCACTGAGATTTTCTCAAACTAAAAAAAACAGCTGAAGGACTTTGCTTTGGGCTTGTGACATGCTCAGAAACATAATGTCCTCCCCGAGTCTGGCCCTAACACACAAATGGTCCGGCACAGTGGACAGTTCAGAATACAATGTCAGAAGTGCCCCGAGCTCTGTGCTGGGACAGAGGAGAGGGTTCAGTCGCCGGGACATTTGAGGTCTAAGGCCAACCACTCTTTTTCAGCACAAAGAAAGTTATATTTCAATGACAATGATTTTTCTTTTTCTGCTTTGTAAAGGTGGGAGATGCAGAGAACACTGCAGTTTCAAGTATAGTCTAAAATTAAAATGACTCCAAGTTGTAGTGTCATCTTCAAAATGTATTTGAGCCAATTCACTTTTTGTTCCTTTGATACTTTGCAGCTGATGGCGTCAACATTCCCTGGGGGTGTGATGCTAACTGTAGACACTGCTCTGTCTGAAGCTTTACTAGCCTTTCTGAGCTTCATTTCGACTGACAACAGAGGTGCTGTAACAAGTCTCTCACACATAAAATTAGTACATTGCACTTTTTTCTTGAGCTTTCAGACAATCTTAAAACTGTTTGACAGTTTGCTAATTTGTGCATCGTGTCTCCATAGTAACCGGTGAACATTCCACCATAGAGACAGACGTAGAACACACCGAGGATGATGTCACTGCAAAGTATCAATATTTGAACCTCGTCCACCATGACATTTAGGCTTTATTTAGCACACAAACTGATAGTAAATGTCACCCCTTAGTTTGTACTTGCAAGGAGTAAATTAAAACTGGTTTTTACTCACATATTCATCTGTTCAGTAGCATCTAATTTGTGGATACATCTTCAGATACAGCCGCAGACCGAAAGTCTTTCCATCAGAATTTATATGGTTAAAAATGCACTACAGTTTATGTGAACACCTATTTAAAAATAACTTGCACTTAAGTCTCAGCTGTATTGTCAATTGTGAAGTCAAGTCACAATAGCAAGTCAAAAGTACAGCATTTTTGTGAATATCTTATCATAGTTATCATAGTGTTGCCAAAGAGAAGAATGACGCCGCATGCACTTGACAGGTTATTAAATTAGAAACATAAACCGCAGTCAAAGTTGCATGCTTCTAACCCAATTTACATTTAGTTCCCCTCTAGAATAACTTCTGCTTTTCTCCTGTCACTTCTTGTTGCGCTGTGCGAGGCAGATCCCGATTGCGTTACCACTTTACAGAATTCTGATTCACAAACGCCTTCAGGAACTAGAGCTGTATATGTACCACTACAACACCCAGAAACTCAATGGTGCATTGTGTAGCTTTTCTGGTGGAGGGTCCGTCAAATGCTTGTCTCCATGGAGATGTCATCGCTAAACCTATCAAATTCTATCTTCGAGGAGATCAGTGGAGAGGCAACCCTGCTCACAGTCAGAATGCTGATTAATGTCATACTGTGGAACATTCCTAACCTGGGAAATCCCAGGCTGCTTTTGTTCGTTCCGATCTGAAAAACAGCCTGGCAACTATGGCAAGCGAGCTCTCCCGATTCTGGGAGCCAATCAGAGAGCGGGGAGGGGTGGCAAGACGGTGATGCGTACTACGTGACAAACGGAAGCTTGTAGTTTGAACTGACAACTGACATGATTGGCTATGGGCTACGTATACGCCAAATGATAGACATTCGTAACGCCCAATAAACAGCCGTTGGCGATCGTAAACCACACCTCCGCTACGAGATATTTCGAAGGTGGCTCCCAGACCATATCTCACTTGTGATATGGTCAGGTGTAAACCAGGCAAGAACATTCCAGGTACAGCAATGACATCTCCCAAAAAACAAAATGAAATGACGGAACCCCCACCAGAAAAGGTACACAATGCACTTTTAATATAACTTTGAAATTCTTTTGAGACTGCCTGGTTTTTATGTTTTCTCAAAAGCGCTAACCAAAATTTGTTTTCTGAATCGCCATAGGGACACACGTAATGAGTACAAAACAATAACTTTAATAACACATTGGACCATGCGCCCAAAGACTGTTTTGCAAAATTTAAATTAGCAGGAAGTGAAGTGCTAACCACAACCACACCAGAGAGGAGCGCAAAGCTAATTATAGCACCGGTGCAGAGAAGAACACTGTACCCACAAGTGCATTTAACCACAGTGACCCTCGGCGTGATTTTCTTCTAATCAACAGCCACTCAAGTGTGTCAAGAAGCAACATTGGACCTATGATTAGAATGGCACCTCTGCATGGATCAGCTCCCTGTTGTGTTGCTATGAGAAGTGGTGGGGTTAAGAGGGGAGCGGGCATCAGGAAATACCCCACAGAGCTATACAAGATGCCCAATCAAAGCGTCAACATAATAAAACAAAGAGGTAAGTGAAAAATATGTGGACGGTTGACGATGATTTAAATATCCAAGGTCAAATTAAAGGGGTGTTATGTATGTTTTAAGGTGGAAGTCCAAAACCCTCTATTTTCAGTGGTTATGTGTTGCCTTGAATGTCTCGGAAAATGGCATAAAACGTCGTAATCCCATTGAAAATGCCATGAAAGATTGATAAGTTGACTAACTATTAGATATATTGATTGGTCGATATTTGCACATTTTAGAAAATGGGCTATCAGCCTTACATTTTTACACGAGGCCGATATTTTGTTTGGACAAACCACCTGAATAAAAGTATCAAGTTCTCCAACAGGCTCTTACAGATCTGCTCAAACAGTGAGAGATACAGGACTACATTCACACCATACTCCATACAACTGTACAACAACTCACCCTTATGTACAGCGGTCCCTCGCTCTATCGCGGTTCACTGTTCGCGGCCTCGCTGTTTTTTTGTTTTTGTTAATAGTGTAACTTTTTTTTTATTTTTATATAGTGTCATATTGTGTTCTGCATCCTGATTGGCTAAGAGACCGTAGACCTTTGCCGATTGATAGATGGGGGACGCGGGGGGGGACCGGTACTAGACCAGGACTAAACGTGGACTAAACTGGGTCTAGACCAGAACTAACCAGGTCTAAACCTGGACTGGTCCTGGACTAAACCAGGACTGGACCAGGTCTAGACCTGGACTAAACCGGGACTGGACCAGGATTAAATCACCCCGTGTGGCTCTTTGCTGGTTTCGTGCGTCTCTTGCGTTTGTTTGTGCGTGTTCGGTTTGTGGCTTGGGCTGCGAGGACGCGGTCCGGAGGGGGAGGCATGGTCCGGGTGCCGCGGTTCGATCTCATGCTCGCCGCCCCGGTGTACGCGCGGCCTCGTGCCGGTGCGGCTCTGTCACGGATTTGTCCACAATGAGGGGTGCACGTGTCGCGCACTTCTCCAAGGGGTTGGTGCGCGTCGCGGGACGTGGCAGTGCCCTTTGATGAACACGGTGCTTCTTGCAGATCCAGTGACACATGTCTCCGCTCCCCTCGCGTGTCCGGCGGGGCTTCCGGCGGAGCCCCCACGCTTCACTATTAATACATTTTGTTGAAAATCTACGAAAGTTTGAGTGTTTAAACGAGAGAGAAATGTGAGAAAACGTTAATTCCAGTGTTTTAAGGCGTTTATAAGCCTTAAAACATGTATAATAATTGTAAAATATAAAGTTGTCCTACTTCGCAGATTTCACTCATTACGGGTTATTTCTGGAACCTAACCCCCGGGATAAACGAGGGACCACTGTAACAGATAATACTCCCTACAACTGTATAACAACTCAATCTTAAGTAACAAACAACTTTATGCTCTGTCAATCAGTACATTATTGCACTGCCGTTCTTGTCTCCTGTATATAGCTGTGATTTTATATTTTATGTTATATTTTATCACTTATTTTTCTATTTTATTTTGACTTGTACATATACACTTTTTGACAACAGCCTCTTGCTATCTTTTTTGCTTGCCATCTATTTTTGTTACCCTCTGTTATATATTATATTATGATGAGTGAGCTAAATCATTTCCCCTTGTGGATCAATAAAGTTTGTCTAAGGCTACGTTCACACTGCAGGGCTTAATGCTCAATTCCGATTTTTTTGTGAAATCGGATTTATTTGCAAGGCCGTTCACATTTCCAGTTAAATGCGAATTGTATGTGATCTCCAGTGTGAACGCTAAACTCCCCAAAAGTGTCCCGCATGCGCCTTGGAGGACACGATGACGTCACACGCAGCGAACGCGCTCAATGTTTACGGAAGTAGCCTAAAGTTGCTTTCGTACCGGAGCCAAAACATGTACAGCTTATTTGTTTTAAGGAGGAGACGGAGAAGGACGAGGTTTTTGGCCACAGCGTTTTGCGGGGCAGTGGCAGCAACGTCTGCAGAAAGGAACGTGTGGGTGCGGAGTCACAGGCAGGAGGGGTGGGATTGCTACGTGCTTCGCCGCTTCACTGATACGAGTTTATATACTATTTTCGCATGACGAGAAGAACGTTTGTGCACATTTGTGAACGCCTACTTGTACCACTCTCATTGGAGGAAACACACTCAGGTCGGATGAATGCGACCTGGCCGTTCAGACTGCAGTCGCATGTCAAAAGATCGGATATGTATCGGATTTAGGACCACATATCCAAGTGGCCTGGATCGCATTTGAAAAAATCGGATCTGTGTCGTTCACACTGTCATTAGAAGATCAGATACAGGTCGCATAGCGGCAAAAAAATCGGATTTGGGTCGTTTCAGGCTGCAGTGTGAACGTAGCCTAAGTCTAAGTTTTATTTGAGCACTTTTGTGTGAAAATGTGGCGACACTGCTCTCTTACACAGTTTGTAGTAAAAAATGATGTGGATGAGTTTCTACAAAATTCTAATTAGATAATTTGGGGAGAATAATATATCAGCCCAAAATATCTACTTTAACGGCCATCAGTTTCTCTGGATCTTTAATAATCGGTATCAGCATTGACCCTGAATAAAGCATATCAGATGATCTCTACTAGCTACATCATACTGTTTGTTCCCTCACTTGTAAGTCGTGATTTTGTTCATGTCAATATGTCAGATTATTATTTATTATTAAAGATTAACTATTTAATTCTCACAATCTGAAATTCCTCCTGTATCCTTCTTTCATAGCCCTAACATTCTTCATAGGAATTGCCATTTCCTAGCTATAAACATAGGCCTGCTGTATACAGTCGGTCTTCTTCCCGCTCCTCCCACTGCCACCTGCCTTCATCACCACTCCCTCCTCTTCCTCACTGCCTCGGAGCCCCTTAAAGAGGCTTGGTGGGAACACTCTCTCCCTTCCTCCATCTCTCACTCTCTCTTCTTCCTCACCACAGACCTGTTCCCTCAGTTTTTCCTCTGAAGCTGCTGGAGAGGACTGCCTGTGTGCACCATATGGCCTCCTCACACACAAACACTGAAGCGATGAGAGGCAAAATGACATTTACTACGAAGATGGCTAGAGTATCCGCAAAATGTACTGAATTAAGAGTACTGCTTCTTTCAAAATCAAATTACTCAAGTCACGACGATTACTTGGTGTGGTGAAGCTTATATTGAAGAAACAGTGTGGACATAACATCACCAGGTCCAGTATAACACAAAATTGACTCTTGTGAGTTTTAAGCCATATTATAATGTTGTTACCTCATCAAAAACATACCTGGAGCTGTGGTTTTGAGTAATCCTTTATGAGTCTGTCTACATCTCCAAAGCCCAAAATGCTGTAGTAGTTTTAAAGCTATCGTTTACATTTTGTTCAGAAAAGATAAGCAATTCCAGGACTGAAATCAACCAAGTGATTCTCTAAAAGAGTTTAAAGATCCCATGACATGGTACTTCTTGATGCTTTTATATGGCTCCTTAATGGTTCCCTAATACTGTAAATGAATCCTTCTTCAAAATCAACACTCAGTGCATGAGAAACAGAGATAAGATGAGAAAGAGTCATAAATATCTCTCTCAAACTCTTTATTCTGGGCGTTGTTGCTTGAATGCAAATGAGGAGAAAAGAGCTGGCCAATAGTAGAGGGGGAGGCGTGGCCAAACTCTCCGCTCAGAGCTCAGAGCCCACAGCTGATCCATTTCCTTGTTTTTGCACGGGGGAGAGATTTGAAGCGTTCCATTGAAAAATAAACACATTTCCACAGAAAATAAAATTAAACCACTGCTGTTCAAAGGTCCAGAGGCTCAGATAAAGGACTTCCGAGCCTAGAAACACTCGGACGTGCCTCCAGGCAAATAAAAAAACGCATTTCGCATTGCCTAGCGCATTCGCAGTCCAAACTCTCTGGGCGTGATTTACAGAGACGCTGAGTACAGACAGACGGGGGTGGAACTGCATTTGCATTTCTTTTTTCGATCTGACGTCAATAAGGTGCCTTGTTCAAAATCGCCCGTTTGAGCTCCGATTTTTTGTAACGCAGAAAAGGATCGCAAATGCTCAGTTTAGACATTTCACAACTTTTAACCATGGGGGGGGGGGGCCTAAACAGGGTAGGGGAGCTCACATTAACGTTCAAAAACCTCAGAAAGTGAAAGTTTCATGCCATGGGACCTTTAAAAATACAATGGAGCACTTCCTGTATCACCACATGCTGTCACAAGGTGGAACGGTGTGTTTTCTTCGCAGGATTTGCGTGTTAAACATGTGTGAATGAAACAAAACACAACTTCAGATATTTTTGCAATGAGAAAACAACATTATAACAGATCAGAAAATAGGGTAATATGGGCCCATTAGACAAAAATAAAGAGTACTACTTACCGGACAAACTGAAGCTAAGGTAGTGTTTTATAAAATATTATACATTTCAAGTAATTTTTAAGCTCTGACAGTTACAATAAGACACTAAACTCAGCTAATAGTACAATATTAAAGAAAATATGTTCCCAGTATGCACCCACCAGGTAAATCGGCCTATATGCAGTCCGGAGTAGCCACATTTGGCCATGGTTAAAATGAGCTAACTCACAGCCTGTAATGTAGCGCCAATTGAATTAGCGTCTAAATGTCCACAACAGCTGCTCTATTACCACATCAGCAGTGTAATGTTTACTCAGGAAAAAAATGTATACAAAGTGAAGCCCGTTCAGTGAGTCTAATGCTGTCCCTGTGTGGATTTAACGCGGCTATTAAAAAGTCATAAAGAGACATCAGAAGTTTTTGACTCATTATTTATAGTGCTTAAAACTTGATTTCGATACTAAGGAATAGACTTGATACCGATTCTGATACCACAATGATAATAAAAAACACTATGTATACAATAGAATGTGATTTTCAACAGTAAATCGTAGTACTTTCATTTATATCATACATGGACTTATATCTGTTTAATCCCTCAGTTGTCCATAGGTTCCATATGGGTGCATATATGTGTTCTTATTCTTGTTCACATACAGCTCAAGATCATTCTAAAGATAATTCTATTCATGTGATTTTGTTAGTATCAATACCTGCTCAAATAAGTAGTTTCAATACTGACTTTAGTATTGATTAGTATGACAATGCCCTTAATATATGGCAATTATTTGGAATGGCTATGTTTCCATAAACAGTCAAAGCTTATGTGGCAGTCAATTAAAGCATAAATTAAAAGAATAAGGCATAATACATTCAAATTAATAAGTTATAATTAATACAAACCTTAAAGGAGAATTAACGTTTTTTACAATCTGAGCCTTATTTCGGTAATAAAACAAGTTGTTTTACTCCCCCATAGCACTTTGGTGTCATATGGAGCACTTCCAGAGATGTTTTAGATTTGTTCTCGGGGCACATGTTTGCGGTCTCCAAATAACACAAACTTTAGCACTTTTCAAATCATAGAAGCTCGATGTCTTTGAGTCGTTTGAGTCAAAAGTGGCCTGTAATCCGAGATTTAGCCATAGTTTCGAGTAGATGAGGAGGCCAGTGCGCATGTGCGGAGTCACAGTTTATTTCACTCTCAGCTCCCGGGACCCAAACATGAAACGCAAAGCTGTAAATTATGGATAAATCTCGGATTACAGGCCACTTTTGACTCAAACGAAAGCGTAGACTAAGACATTGAGCTTCTATGATTTGAAAAGTGCTAAAGTTTGTGTTATTTGGAGACCGCTCGGGGCATACGTATATTACATGCCCCGAGCGTTACGGATATCGCTAATATAAAACATCTCCGGAAGTGCTCCATATGACACCAAAGTGCTATGGGTGAGTAAAACAACTTGTTTTATTACCGAAATAAGGCTCAGATTGTAAAAAACGTTAATTCTCCTTTAAAGATAGACTTTGTAATTTTTCTAGTGGAGGATCCACCATCTGCTTGTCTCCATGGAGATGTTACTGTTTTGTTTGGAATGTCCCGGTATGGTATTAAACATATACATCTTGCATTTACTCAATAAAATGTTTTTTTTTTTAATTGACCAAAAAACAAAAACAAAAAACATTTTTACTATGAGTGGACTCGCCGCTCTACAGATCTGACATGTAACTTGCCCCATGGTGTCATTTGCTGTCTCCATAGAGATAAATAAGTGTAACGCCATACAGGCAATATGTCCATGGAGAGAAGAAGGCGATGGACCCTTCACCAGAAAAGTTACAAATTGCATCTTTAAGGATGTATTGTAGATTGACATTCATGAAGAGTGAATAAGAACTTTTTTTTACATGACGTGTCAATTTAGTCACTTCCTGTTCCTTAATACCAGTGTTTTCTGGAAATTTCTCAAGCCTTAGTCAGTGTGAAGTTCAGTCAAGATTAGTCACACTCATACATGTATTTCACAACATCAGAATACTGTCCTTTTTACTGCTTTTCTTGAACTTGTAGCCATACGGTATGATGCAAGTTTGCGGTTTAACCAAATGTAATCTCTAAAGACTCTAATGCAAACAGATCTGATAACAATGAGGTTCTGTTTCTGAATGAATACTTCATGCTGAGACCTCATGTCATTGGAGATAAAGACAGGATTTTCCAGATTAAAATAAGGATAAGGTTTGGACTTGTACAGAGGAGGGAACATGACAGTCAAATGTTTAAACTTGCATGCTAAGTAAAGAAAATTTGAAACTTGATACAATTTTATACCACAATTATGGACATTTTCAACACATAGTTTCAACATTATAACAAAGACTAGAAAATAACATAATCTGGGCCCTTTAATATTACTTTGTGGTTAGGTTCAAACAAGTCCAGATCGAAACTATTCTAAAACGAGTCCTGAAATGTCCTAATTTGTCATATTTTGTTTCTTTATTGATTGAAAGAGTATCAAGTTGCAGTATACTTTTGATAACTGAAGCACTACTCTGTCAGAAGCTGTTACTTGTGTTAGGCTTTAATTTGACTGTTATTTAAACACAATCTGACCAGAAAGAGTTGACTTAGTTGGCTCTACAACAGGTGAGCCGATTTGTGCTGTCAAAAAAGTCCCTCTCAAATAACATTACTGCCACAAGCTCGCGAGCAATAGCCAACAGTTTTTCAGTCAAGGCCACCACACGCTACAGGAGAATTTGTCCAGTTTAGGGTGGGATTTGTTTCTCCCCGACTTTGTGTGCTCCTCATATATGTGGTGTTAGCGCTGTTAATCCAGTTTGAAGCGTTCTTTAAAAGTAAAAAGGCGAGAGTAGTTCCTCATGTGTGTTTGTTTACATCCACACAGCGCACGGATCGGGGTGAAGCTGCATATTAGGGAGACTCTACTTCCTGTGTACTTTATCGCCAGCCTTCAGTGCATTAACACCATTTATCTGCACCACATTTCACAAGTATAACACACTTTTGACTTGCATCTCAACTGGAAGTGCAGTGCTCTAATCTTTTGAACACTTTGCAGCCCCTGTCGTGTCTGTGGTGTGCGCTTTTTGTCGCACGTTTAAAAATCATTTAAAGATCCCATGACATGGTACTTCTTGATGCTTTTATATGGCTCCATAATGGTTCCCTAATACTGTAAATGAATCCTTCTTCAAAATCAACACTCAGTGCATGAGAAACAGAGATAAGATGAGAAAAAGTAATTTTTCTCTCTCTGAACACTCCATAATGGGCGTTGTTGCTTGAATGCAAATGAGGAGAAAAGAGCTGGCCTATAGTAGAGGGTGGGGGGGTGTGGCCAAACTCTCCGCTCTCGGCTCTGAGCCCTCACCTGATCCATTTCCTTGTTTTTGCATGGGGGGAGAGATTTGAAGCGTTCCATTGAAAAATAAACACATTTCCACATAAAATAAAATTAAACCACTGCTGTTCAAAGGTCCAGAGGCTCAGATAAAGGACTTCCGAGCCTAGAAACACTCGGACGTGCCTCCAGGCAAATAAAAAAACGCATTTCGCATTGCCTAGCGCATTCGCAGTCCAAACTCTCTGGGCGTGATTTACAGAGACGCTGAGTACAGACAGACGGGGGTGGAACTGCATTTGCATTTCTTTTTTCGATCTGACGTCAATAAGGTGCCTTGTTCAAAATCGCCCGTTTGAGCTCCGATTTTTTGTAACGCAGAAAAGGATCGCAAATGCTCAGTTTAGACATTTCGCAACTTTTAACCATGGGAGGGGGGGGGCTAAACAGGGTAGGGGAGCTCACATTAACGTTCAAAAACCTCAGAAAGTGAAGATTTCATGCCATGGGACCTTTAAGACCAAAAAATCCTGTAGTGTGCGGTGGCCTTTAGTCACTCTCACCTTTTTGCTGAAAACCAAACACCTAAACAGGACCATGCACGCTCAAATTGATCACAGGCTCCTGAAAATGTTGTTTAAATCCATTTTAAAAAAAAAATTTCCTTAATTTTCAGACTATATTAAAACTTATTTGTGTTCGCCTATGTGTTCATTTTGGCACCATGGTAACTGCTGAACATTCCGCCAGTAGAGATGCATGTACAACACCCCCAGTGGGATGTCACTACAAACTATCAATACTCGTTTTACTATGTGGCTAATACTTTTGGCAATGATATACTGTATAGGCATTTCGATATATCTCGGGAATACACTGTGAAGAAGTGAAAACGTAAAAGACGTGCAAAAAACTATTAAAAAAGTAGAGCTAGAGAAACCTAACTAACTAACTGCATGTAGCAAAACAAGCCAAAAATTGTTTGAAAGTCTACTGCACAATTTGAATCACCACATATTGTCCAACCGAACTAAAGAGACTGCATCACAACCCAACAGCGTAGAACCAATTCGGCATCCAAATGTCTGGTATGAAATCTGGCAGAGAGAGAGGGAGGGAGGGAGGGAGAGAGCAGAGGAAGAGGAGGCTGGGGAACTTAATGAGTAAACTTTGGCTCAGCAGTTTGTGAATGGAGCAGCAAAGATGGTTAGCGCCGCACTGTAATGTAACGGGGGAAGAGAGCGCGCTGATGGAGAGAGCACAGGATGTTGTGGTTAGGTTAAAGTGCAGAAGTGGAAGCGAGATCAGATCAAGTACACAGTCACGGGGGAGCAGGTTCACTTTACCAACGGAATAGTATTAATTTGGTATCTGCAGTACTGTTATTATTAGCGCAGTACATGAATTACAAGCTTTTACCTGCTACCAGTAGGCTACCGCAACGAAGCAACTACTGCGGCTACAACCATCTCCAATACAAATAAATAAATAAATTAAAAAGGAGTCTAAAAACTTTTTGAGGCAACTGTAAAACCGACCGAAAAAATGTTTTTGTTAGGTTTAGGTTAGGTTAACTTGACATGGATTTAAAGGAAAAGTAACGTTTTTTTTTACAATCTGAGCCTTCTTTCGGCAATAAAACAAGTAGTTTTACTCACCCATAGCAGTTTGGTGTCAATTGGAGCAGTATCGCAGAAGTTATGTTGGAGCCGTTCTGTTCTACTAATGATCCCGTATCCGTTAACATGGTGCTCGTATCATATGCTCGGGGCATTACTTTGCGCTCTCCAAATAACACAAACTTTAGCACTTTTCAAATCACAGAAGATCGCTGTGTCAGGATAGACTTTTAGTGGATTCCAAAACGGCCTGAAACCCGATATCCAGCTATAGTTTCATTTGATGACGTCATCAGAGAGGACAGTGCGCATGCGTGAACTCAGCTGTTTTGTAAACACCGCTAGTCCGAAAGAAGCTAACACCGCTCTGAACTTTACTTTTCTGTTGCGATATCGGGTTTCAGGCCGTTTTGGAATCTACTAAAAGTCTACCCTGACACAGCGATCTTCTGTGATTTGAAAAGTGCTAAAGTTTGTGTTATTTGAAGAGCGCAAAGTAATGCCCCGAGCACTCACGCTAACGGATACGAGATCATTAGTAGAACAGAACGGCTACAACATAACTCTGTGATACTACTCCAATTGACACCAAACTGCTATGGGTGAGTAAAACTACTTGTTTTATTGCCGAAAGAAGGCTCAGATTGTAAAAAAAAACTTTACTTTTCCTTTAACACTATTACAGTCCATTACAGAGGACATGTTACAAAAATATGAATAAAAATAAAATGAACAAAATGTAAACGCTAAGGTGTTCATTTACCTCCAAATAGAAAATTAAAATAATAATAATAATAATTTAGATACACTTTTTTTCTTCGGGTCCCAGGAGGATATGTATATCTTTATGGTGGATTGTTCAGCAGTTACCATGGTGACACAATGCACACGTTTGCAAACACGGTCAAAATAG
This sequence comes from Paratrypauchen microcephalus, assembly GCA_036785185.1. Taxonomy (NCBI): domain Eukaryota; kingdom Metazoa; phylum Chordata; class Actinopteri; order Gobiiformes; family Gobiidae; genus Paratrypauchen; species Paratrypauchen microcephalus. The sequence continues at coordinate 2,815,711 of JAVJIX010000066.1, read as the reverse complement.
TCTAAAAACTCAAGAAAAAAAATGCAAAATGGTTTGGTTTTCGACAAAATGATGTGATTTGATGTGTGCGAGACTTGTTTAACAGCTCACCTTTCCAACTAAGTCAGCTCTTTCTGGTCGGATTGTGTCAGTAACAAAGCTTCAGATAGAGCTGTACCTCCAGAGAGCATCGCATCCCTGGGGAATATTGATGACATCAGCTGCAAAATATGGGTTTGTAATCTAAAATTGCGTATGTTTTGTCCAGATGTGCGTGCGTCCCTGTCAGCTCCAGATATGGCTTTACAGTTTTCTTTATTGTGTGTGTCATGCTGTGGACAGAAAAAGACAAGATTAAAAACACTGCACATATTTCCCTCTGGCTTAAACATCGGGGAAGCTATTTTATTAAAAGAGGACATACTCAGCGAAAAGGATGTAGCGAGGCACAATACACACAAAAAAAGACTCCTTGGTAACAACTTAAGAGAACTACATCTTGTAACTGCAAACTGTAGTTCTGTTTTTCTTTTAAGACAGTAAAAATCAGGTACATCGCCTTTAATAACCAATCCTAACTCCTATCCCTACCCTCTAAATTAAGTACTTACTAAACCTGAATCATTCTTAATAAACTATTTGTTTATTAAGAGCCATGGTGAAAGATAACGAAGTACAAGTAAGTAGAATTTTTAGGTATCTGTACTTTAGTTTACATTTTACAGAGGATACTTCACTACATTTGAGAGCAGGTATCTGTACTTTCTAATCCACTACATTTTTTAACAGGACTAAAAGGTAAAAGTATTTTTTATATGATTGCAAGCGTTATTTTTCACCATGTTTGTGACAACATCCTGACTAAAGGTTTTGAGTTAAGCTTTAAGCAAACAAACATAAATACACAAAATTTATAAGAAAAATTAAAGGAGAATTAACGTTTTTTACAATCTGAGCCTTATTTCGGTAATAAAACAAGTTGTTTTACTCACCCATAGCACTTTGGTGTCATATGGAGCACTTCCAGAGATGTTTTAGATTAGCGATTAGCGTTCTCAGGGCATAGAGCATGTAATATATGCCCCGAGCGGTCTCCAAATAACACAAACTTTAGCACTTTTCAAATCATAGAAGCTCGATGTCTTAGTCTACGCCTTCGTTTGAGTCAAAAGTGGCCTGTAATCCCAGATTTATCCATAATTTACAGCTTTGCGTTTCATGTTTGGGTCCCGAGAGCTGAGAGCGAAATAAACTGTGACTCTGCACATGCGCACTGGCCTCCTCATCTACTCGAAACTATGGATAAATCTCGGATTACAGGCCACTTTTGACTCAAACGAAAGCGTAGACTAAGACATTGAGCTTCTATGATTTGTAAAGTGCTAAAGTTTGTGTTATTTGGAGACCGCTATATTACATACTCTATGCCCCGAGAACGCTAATCGCTAATTGCTAATCTAAAACATCTCTGGAAGTGCTCCATATGACACCAAAGTGCTATGGGTGAATAAAACAACTTGTTTTATTACTGAAATAAGGCTCAGATTGTAAAAAACGTTAATTCTCCTTGAAGAACGGATTCATATTACAACTGTTGTACAACTGTTGTTGCTGTAGTTAGAATACGAGTTTCCCATGTGCCCTGATAACAGGATCCAGCTGCCAACGGCGTGCTTCGTTTCTGGACCTCATAACATTTCACACGTTGATTTTTGAAAGGGAGATTTAAATGCACCAAAACGAGGCCAGCTCAAATACCAGGATGTTTAACCCGCTGTAAAACACTGAATACATGTGTGGAGCTAGAAACAGGTTTTCACAGAAATAAATCCAAGCTGGGGAATGATTATTATTATCCAGATTTCTGGCGTTTGTTTCTTTACTTTTCTCTTTTTCTTTCTTTTTTGTCGTGTTTGTGGGTATTTTACTTCTATGGGGTATTAACTCCTAACACGTAACACATTTACATCACCATTTTGTTTTGAAAATGCTATATTCACCCAAAGAAATGTATTATAAGGTTCACTTTCATTTCAAGTCACTCCCCCTTCAGAGCCTCCTGCTAATGAAACTACTGCACATCAGTCGCCGTGTACAGTTTTGTATCATGTGTTTGTACATTTATGGAGAAATCTCGTGTGAGAGCATGGATGACATAGGCTTGTGGGCGGAGCAATGAACAAAATCGTACAGCTAAAAGGTAAGGAGGGACAGCTGGCTAAAATACTCAAAGATGCATGGATGACATCTAAAACCTTTTATAACATGGGAGAAAGCTAAAAAAAAATGGACAAATTGATGAATAAAATAGTATTGGTCCAAGTTAAGATGATTCTCAAAACTATTGTACTACAAATTTGAACGCTGTTAAAATGCATCTAGACCAGGGGTGTCAAACTCATTTTGGTCCGGGGGCCGTATCCAACCGACGTTCATCCCAAAGGGGCCGGATCAGAAAACTCATGGCAAATATACCCCCAAAATAAGTCCAAATATTTGTGCAGAGAAATGCAAATCTATTACAGAAGTCTTTTTTGTTTGATGAACTCTTTCTTTTACAAAATATTATAATATTATGAACAACCTGAAACTTGAAAAATGCAATTTCAACAATCAATCAATCAACCAATCAAACAATATTTATAAAGCGCATTTCATACAAAAAAAAAAAGTAACACAAAGCACTTGTTACACGAGCGTACAGGTTTCCCATTCATCTCCGTGAACAAATAGGAATTAGTCAATTTTTCTTGGAAAATCCTGCACTCGGCGTCCACTTTTCTCATTTTTGACATTTTGCTGATGAGGGTGTCACGGTCAACAGTCAAAACGATGGTCCTTTAAGAGCGTTTGGAAAGAGGCGAGTCTTCATTTGTGCTGCTCTGGTGGGATGGGCCACGCACAGGCGCTGGAGACACTGCTGTGCTAAAATGCGCAGAAAATTACCAATATTTGAATAGAAAATTAAAATATAATTAAAATATTTGAAAAGAAAATCAGCCGAGGGCCAGATTAAAGGTCTTGGAGGGCCGGATCTGGCCCCCGGGCCGCATGTTTGACACCCCTGATCTAGACTATTGCACCATGGGTCAATAAAAATCCAGAGAATTTGGTTTGACATCTTCTCATGTGGTGGTCAGATTGGGTCAAAGTGGTTAATAGCAGCCTTCACTGACAAAAGATTAATTCTGATAGCAGTAATCTTTTATAATTTAGTGCAATTTGAAAAACTGAACACTGCGGCCCATTGAGATTGCCTATTCTACCTCAAATTAGTAGGTAGGGAGCTGTACCTGATTTTAACCATCTTAAAAAATGAAGAAGAAGAAGTTGATTTTAAAAGGTTTGCAGCGGGTCCAAAGTTACTCCTCACTTACCTGATGCAGTCCGAGCATCCCGGTTATTCACCATGATGAGTTTATACGCGCTTTTCACAACATTTAGAAACTAGAGTGGAGTTTTGCCACTATGGTAATGATAACAACTAGCATGGTAATGTGCAGTTCCTGATGATCACACAGTAAAATGCTTCATAATGAATTGCAGACAGAACACAGTGGACTTCTTCTGACCTCATGAGCTGCTAATACAATATATGTGCGTTGGGTTAAGGGAGTGTGACGTCACCCATAGCGTTCGCTCCAGTCAAATGAAGCTCACCGAGGCTGGCAGTTATAAAAGCGAATTTGGAAATTTTTTTCACGGATAAAATAATGAAATAAAAACAGCAGGAGCATGTAGAGTGGGTTAATATGAACATTTTAAGACCTAAATGAGAAGCCTGACAGCTTGCCTGGAAGAATCCATGACTCATCGCTGTACCAGCGGCGAGTCTGGTAATGCTTGGTCCAGAATGTGCTGCCGTTGCGCGTAGACAGACAGCTAAGTGAACCAATCAGAGAACAGTTAACGGACAGCGACGTGAACCAATCAAACAAAAGAAAAGAAAGAAAAGAAAGGCCTCTAGAGCTGTCAGCTGCTGTGGTTTTAAGGAATCGATGTGTTTTAGGTCATTTAAGACCAATTTTACAGCTGAATGGAAGGGACGTTCAGTTCTCCGATGCGCCATCTTGATTCAAAACTGAGGAGGAACTTCCGCTGCCTAAGAGTGACGTTGCGGGCAAAGGCGGGTGCACTGACGTCACCATCTTTGAACGAATCAGAATCGCGCAGTCCGTTGTTAACCGGGGGAGCGAGGGTGGAGCGAGGGTGTCCAAATGGTATCTCGCTGTATAGCAAATACAGAGAGATATCATTTGGCTGGCCAGGTAACCTGACAGCGGCAGTTACAGAGACAATTTTTCAATATAAAGTCAATTGGAAGCAGAGCTGATGGAGCCGGAAACGCCCCCATGAACACTTCCTATTTGGAATCTGGTGGCTAGCCCAATCTACACAGACACATTAAAAACTGATTTCTCTTTAACTTTTCAATTTGTGTTGGAAGCAAAACCTGAAAACCTGAAAAGATGACTCACTGGGGTGAAATATTTTACCAAAGAAAATAATAATAATAATATATTGTACATTAACCAGACAGAGAACGCACCGGTCTGGAGGTACTGAACTTCCAATAAGGGTGCAGGATAATTTGTTTTCACTTCTCTTTCAACACGACTCCATCTCGGATTTTTTTTTTCCCTTTGCATACTGGAAACCTGAGTCTGGCTTTTGATAAATCTCATAAGCTTTGGGTCCAGAACAAGAAAAGCGTAGTCACTTCCTCCCATGGGCCCTTAACAAATGCTTGGTTAGATCATGGCTGTGCTGACCCATATATTCCACTGTTTAACGCTTTGGGGTTTTTTACTGTAAATACGTAAAGTTCCCCTTCTCCATGCCAGAGGTCGAAGTGAGGTCAGACTAGACTCGTGTGTCATCCCGTTGGACAGTCATCCCTCCACAGAGAAGATTTAAAACCACTGTGTTCAATTGATGGCTTTTGGAGATAAAAGAAGTACTTTCACAATTAAAGGTTTTTCAGTATTTCTCAAAAAGAAGAGCACACTTGAGATGAAAAGCCATCGTTTCTCAATAAGCTCAACTAAGCTCACAGGGCTGGCACACTGAGGCTACGTCCACACGATAACGCTCCTGGATTCGTGTCGGATCAGTAAATACAAAAATGGAGAGCTGAGTGAAAACAATGTAACACATATGCCACACCGATATGTGGCGCTGTAAACAGGAAACCGCCAGAGCCACCGGAAACACAATACTACAAAGAGTGCATGCGCATAAAGTCCTTTCTCTTCCACAAACAAGCACCGCGACGTCATCGCTTTCCAAAAGCTGCGTTTTGCTCGTCCACACGACAACGCGACCCCCCCCCCCCCCCCCCCCAAAAAAAAAACGCCAGCGCCGTGTAGACGAAAGGCCAAAATGAATACAAACTTCTCTGTTTCCATCAAAAAATGTTGTCGTGTAGACAGGCCCTGATACTTTGCTGCTGGTCATCAAAATTCCCTGGGGGTGTGATGCTAACTGTTGGTATTGCTCTGTCTAGTGTTCTGTTACTTATGTTTGTTTTAGGGATGGGCAGATCGATACCAAAGTATCGATATTTCGATCCTGATGGGGTATTTAATATGGATTGATCCTGGTATTAAATTATCGATACCAAGTCATGTTTTCTTACTGACTTAACTTTCAGTTTATTTAGTTCAAATGCATGTTTTTTGTTCATTATTCAACCATTGCCAGTTGTCAGGCACTACTTTTCCTTCCACATTCTCACCAAACGTGGGGTAGTACGTCATCCCGCGATAAACTCACTGCTGTGAGATTTCAGTCAAAGCGGCGCGGGGCTGCGGGAGCCATGGAGACCGCAAGCGAAGTGTGGTATGGAGTTACTTCCACACCGTGGACGACAATGCTGCGAAGTGCAGTTTGTGCCAAAAAATGATCCGATATTGTGGCAATACCACAAATTTAAATTTAAGTTAATTTAAGTTTTGTTGTCTGCATTGCCATTTTCATCAAATAATTTTTTTCAGATATCTGGTGTTAGAATGTGTGGAGCTAAGCCCCTGGTGGAGCTTTGTAAAGCCAAGGTATCTAGTTAGAGCCAGGTTAGTGTTTTTCTGCAGTATTAAAAATGTATGAAAGTTGAACTACAACAGGTGAGATGATTTGTGATTTATGAGATGACTTTTTTAGTACTGTGACAACTCTACTATAGTAGTCGTGTATCTCTGTGTACTTTGCCTTGGTAAAGCACAGCCCCTAGGCACTCCTCTTCCTCCTCCTCTTCTTCCTCCTCTCAACGGACATCCTTTCAAATGCTAAACAATCCGGGCCAAAGTCCACACCTCGAACTTCCCTGGAGACTACAAACTCATTTTCCCTGGCACCGCTTCATCAGAAAAACACCGCTCAGAGAAAAAAAAAAGTAGAGCCGATGTAGGGATAAAAACTGATAAAGTGGTCAGGCCTGATGTATTAGAGCACCGCAGGAAACCCAAGCAGACGGTGTTTTGTCAGATTATTAATAGAATGAAAGTGGCAGCGTGACATTTGAGAAAACATTTTTGAAAACATTTGCGAAGACGTGTTTATTATTCCAGGAGTTATGAGGATGGGATATTTGCACATGAAACAAAGCACACCTCGCGACAAACTTGAAAAAGATGTTAAATCTGCTGTCAAAAAGCTTCGCACTTCTAAATCTGGCGTCAACATGCAGCAGCAACCAAGGCTCGTATTATGAGACCTTGAAGATGAGACTGAATTCTGAATGTAGCCTTAAAGGTCCCATATTATGCAAAATCGACTCTTGTGAGCTTTAAATCACGTTATAATATTGTTCCCACCTCATAAACATACCCAGAGTTGTGTTTTGTTTCACACATGTTTGAATAATCCTTTATTAGTCTCTCTACATCTCCAAAGATCAAAATGCTCCATTCCACCTTGTGATGTCATGAAGCGGTAGTTCTCAAGTTAACAGCTACACCACCAGTTCAAGTTACACGTCAGACCTGTGGAGAGGCGATCCCGCTCAAAATAAGAACATTTTTATGAAACGTTTGTCAGCAATAAGACACCTGAAATTGAATAAATGCAAGATAGAAGTTTAAAGCCATACTGTGTACGTTCCAGGCAAAGCAATAACAGCTCCACAGAGGCAGATATTTTTGATGGGGACAGGAAAAGTTGCAGAGTGCATCTTTAACAATGATTGGAATATTTGCTAGTTACTTACTCAAAGTATGATGTAGGCCAGGGGTCGGCAACCTTTACCACTCAAAGAGCCATTTGGACCCGTTTCACACAGTAAAGAAAACAGATAACACTGCATATAACGGCTTTTTTTTAACCTTTGTGACATGAACTAAACATGAACGTGAACTAAAATAAAATACATTTTAATTAAATACAGTGGTCCCTCGCTGTTTCGCTGATTTTTTTTATAGTGTATCAACGCCTATTGTGTTCTGCATCCTGATTGGCTAAAGGACTGTAGACCTTTGTCTTTGTCAGTCATTCTCCTCCGTGTCTGCTGTACAGAATGTGTTCAGTTTGCCAAATGTATTTAAATGTTCGATCACGAGCAGTGTGACTCTGAAGACTGAGCGGTCTGGCATTTGAGCACATGCCAGAAGGGCCGAGGGCGTGCTCTATTACGGATTTGACCGCGCGCACACTTCTCCGGGTGGTCAATGCGCATCGGGAAGTAGCGGCAGTGTTTGCGCATAACGAACTGGTGGAACCTGGAGTCCAGGCGGCGGAACTAGTCCTGAGAGCGCACGGATGTGTTCTCACTACAGTTCTGTGTTTGGTGCAGAGCCGTAGAACCCCTCCCCCCCGTTCCACAGACTACGGGGCCGCTTGTAGGTGTATATTGCCAGGGCCGATGATCCCAGTCCGTCACTGCTCTGAAGTGCTGTATGTTTGCAAGTTTTCTCCCCAACAAAACCTGCAACAGCGCAGCGGCGCCAGGCGCCTCGGTCAGAGGAACTGTGAAATACACGCATATTTATACACGCAATATAAAACTGACTACTTCACGGATTTTGCCTATCGTGGGTTATTTCTACAACGTAACCCCCACGATAAACGAGGGACCGCTGTACTGAGCCGCATCAGAGGGATCAAAGAGCCACATGCGGCTCCGGAGCCGCGGGTTGCCGACCCCTGATGTAGGCTAACCAATATTATGGGTACACATACTGATACATTCAACAGAAACGCACTAAATAATCACTATATCCTCCTGGGACCTGAAGAAAAAAAGTGTATCTAAATTATTATTATTATTATTTCAATTTTCTATTTGGAGGTAAATGAACACCTTAGCATTTACATTCTGTATTAATTTGTATTCATAATGTTGTAACATGTCCTCTGTAATGGACTTCAGGGACATTCATTCATTCATTCATCTTCTTCCGCTTTTTCCATTCTCTGGGTCGCGGGGGCGACCCAGAGAATGGAGTGTTCCACTGCCCAGAACACAATGCACCAGCCCTCATGAATCCTCCCGCGGGTGGTGGGTCCACAGGAGGACGGCTCACGTCACAACGGGCCTTGATTTATCTTCTGCCATGGGGGCTACCAGTGTCCGCAGACACTGGGGGCGAGGTGGGGTTAAGTGTCTTGCCCAAGGACACAACAGCAGCGCTCATCTGTGGGAGCTGGGATCACACCGCCAACCCCTGGATCACTAGGCATGCGCTCTACCAACTGAGCTACCGCTGTCCCCTTCAGGGACATTTTGGTGTTAAATCCACGTGAAGTTAACAACTCAACAAAAACATTTTTTTTTGTTGACCAACATCCCTGACATGCTTCTACAGTTGCCTCAAAAAGTTCTTAGACTCCCTTTTAATTTCTTATTTATTTTTGATATATTATGTATTATTTATTTTTAATTTATTTAGATGAGTATTGATTTACATATTTATTTATTTTATTTTTAATGTTTTATTTATTTTATTTTATTTACATTTTATTTATTTATTTTTATTTTTTTTTTATTTATTTATTTTTTTTTTTTAAATAGTGCTGCCACAAACTAGAGTCTCAAAACAATTAAAACTCAGACTCAATGTCCAATGTCCACTATAAAGGACACAAATGAATGGGCCGGGTCTCAGGAGGATATAAGAGGTTTTTTTTTTCCAAATTGAGAGACAGAAGAAAACTACAAATACATATAACGCAGCAAAAAGTATTCTCTTACCTGGATGACGCAAAGTGGAGCAAGTGGAGAGGCCCAGGCAGAAGAGACCGGAAAAAGAGAGAAACACAAGACACAATATCATTAGTTATGGAGTAGCTGTTTGGTAAGGTTACATCAATACAGTGGTTAACAATGGTCCAAATCTCACTTTTTTACCAACTTAAATTGTCCTCTATTGCACAAGTTGGATTCTTGTGAGCTTTTAGTCCAGTTATTACGTTGTTACCTCATGCAGAGTTGTGTTTCATTTTATTCACATGTTTAACTAATCTTTAATTATTAGCGCGTCTACATCTTCAAAGCTCAAAATGCTCTGTTCCACCTTGTGATGTATAGTGCTAGTTTTGAAGATAGCAGCTACCTTTCACCTTTAGCTCAGAAGAGACTGGCAATTCCAGGCCTGAAATCATCCAAATGATTCTTGTTGAAATGTATGTAAGTGTACTTAAAAACAGTGGAGCACTTCCTGTACCATAAAAGACTCACGTAAACACTTAAAAAATCACAACAGAGGTTATAAGATTGTTTATTTGACATATTCTTGCAAAGGCTCAGTACAAATATGGCAAAAACCAAGCAACCAAAGTAAACCTAGAAGCCAAGAGCCATGCCAAGAGCCAACTCATCATGGAAGGCTGCTAACCACTCTGCCAGCCCCACATTATCATAACATCACAATTCCCGGCCATTGTTGAAATAGAAACAGAAACAGCATATATTTTCCATCATTTTTATGCACTAACAAAAGGTTCATAGGGTCCAGGTTGCCTCTCCCATATGTGAGCTGAGTCATGTGTTCACCTGGTGCCGTCTCATACCGGGCCTGTGCATGTGGCCTGGAGCGCTCCTGTACCAGCTGCCCTCCCTCCCTCGCTCTCTCTCACTCTGAGCTCATATTTTCCACTGAGTCTGGCTCTGTCAAAACAGAGTGTGAATTAAAGGAAAAGTAACGTTTTTTTTACAATCTGAGCCTTCTTTCGGCAATAAAACAAGTAGTTTTACTCACCCATAGCAGTTTGGTGTCAATTGGAGCAGTATCGCAGAACTTATGTTGAGCCGTTCTGTTCTACTAATGATCCCGTATCCGTTAGCGTGAGTGCTCGGGGCACTACTTTGCGGTGTCCAAATAACATAAACTTTAGCGCTTTTCATATCACAGAAGATCGCTGTGTCAGGGTAGACTTTTAGTGGATTCCAAAACGGCCTGAAACCCGATATCCAGCTATAGTTTCATTTGATGACGTCATCAGAGAGGACAGTGCGCATGCGTGAACCCAGCTGTTTTGTAAACACCGCTAGTCCGAAAGAAGCTAACACCGCTCTGAACTTTACTTTTCTGTTGCGATATCGGGTTTCAGGCCGTTTTGGAATCTAATAAAAGTCTACCCTGACACAGCGATCTTCTGTGATTTGAAAAGTGCTAAAGTTTGTGTTATTTGAACACCGCAAATCAGTGCCCCGAGCACTCACGCTAACGGATACGGGATCACTAGTAGAACAGAATGGCTCAACATAAGTTCTGCGATACTGCTCCAATTGACACCAAGCTGCTATGGGTGAGTAAAACTACTTGTTTTATTGCCGAAAGAAGGCTCAGATTGTAAAAAAAACGTTACTTTTCCTTTAAAGCTATAATGGGCGATATGGCTAGTATAACTGTGATATTGCAATACGTTAATGTTTTTGACTCAATCATCTCAGTGATAATAAATAAATAAATAAATAAATCATGTTCAGTATCGGCACTCATATTCAATATCTGTATTGGTATTGGTGCACCCCTAATCGATACCACTATATACTATACTATCCTCCTGGGACCTGAAAAAAAAATGTATTTGAATTTTTTTATTTTTTTATTTTTTTTTGAGATTTTCTATTTGGAGATAAATGAACACCTTAGCATTTAAATATTGTTAATTATATTTTTATTCATAATGTCGTAACATGTCCTCTGTAATGGACTGTAATATTGTTAAATACATGTGAAGTTAACAACGTAACAAAAACTTTTTTTATTTTTTTAATAACCAACGTCGCCTCAAAAACTTTTTATATTCCCTTGTAATTTCTTATTTATGTATGTATTTTTTAATCATAGTGCAGCCACAAGTCACTATCTCAAAACACACTTAAAAGACAGACTGGTTAACTCAATGTCCACTATAAACGACAGAAATGAATGGACCGGGTCTCAGGTCTCTAATGTTACTAGATGCCTAATGTTACTAGTCAACAAATTAAAAAATAAATAAATAAAAATAAAAAACTACTAAAATAATCATTATGTAACTGACACTTTGTAGTGAATTCATGGGGTGTTGTTCATGCATTTTCTATGGAGGAATGTTCAGCAGTTACCATGGTGACACAACGCACACATTAACAAACACAGTCTTTTTTTTTTTTTAGATTGTCTGAAAACTCGTGGTGCCGTTTAGGCATGAGAAAAACGTGAGTGACTAACTGAAAAACTGCCGATTAATGCGAGCTCTCTTGTGATCTCCCCTGTTGTAGTTCCAGTGATGTCAGTTTTTCTGATCAAATTGTGCTGAAGCAAAACTCCGATTACATTTTGAGTAACAATGCTTCAGACAGAGCAGCGCCCACGGTTAGCACCGCACATCCTGTCACATGCGCTCATTATGCAGCATTTAGATTAGCAACAAGAATAAGTTGTTATGTTTTGCTTGAACACAGCTGTCTTTTTGCGACCGTGCGGTAATAATGAAAACAAAGGGAAACGGAGCTCCTTGTTGAAGCCACACTGCAGATGTTTAATGTTCTGCTAAAACTCTCTGTGTGCTCTACAGACAGATGGCAATGAGGAGAGCACTGCTATTCACCACAGCATCTATTGATACTTTGCAGCTGACAGCAACAACATTCCCTCGGGGTATGATGCTAACCGTAGGCACTGCTCTGTCTGAGGCTTTGTTAGACTTTAAGTGCGTTTTTAAAAAAAATGTTAATCTGTATGGGTTTCCTTCTAAAAGTTACGTGTGTTGACACCGGCTTACCTCTGACACTCTCAGCTGATCCCGGTTTGGCTCGCTTTCTGGAGCCCACGTAAGTAGGTCCGGTAACTTCCCTGGAACATGAAATAAAGCTTGTTTTTCTTCTCAAAACAAAACATTTGTCCGAAAGGTGATATATTTGCGTCCCAAACAGTTGTCAACGAAACATCCAGCAGCGAACTTAGCGATCGCGTATTGTGTCTGCCGACTCATATCACTGCGCTCACGTTAGCTGTATTAGCCTGTTCACTTGTAAACTTCCCCTTGCGGCGGACCGCATCTGCCGTACACTTCCGCTAAAGGTTAACAGGCTAATACAGCTAACGTGAGCGCAGTGATATGAGTCGGCAGACACAATACGCGATCGCTAAGTTCGCTGCTGGATGTTTCGTTGACAACTGTTTGGGACGCAAATATATCACCTTTCGGACAAATGTTTTGTTTTGAGAAGAAAAACAAGCTTTATTTCATGTTCCAGGGAAGTTACCGGACCTACTTACGTGGGCTTGAGAAAGCGAGCTGAACCGGGATCAGCTGAGACTGTCAGAGGTAAACCGGTGTCAACACACGTAACTTTTAGAAGGAAACCCATACAGATTAACATTTAAAAAAAACGCACTATCCCTTTAATCTGACATTCAGTTTAATACAGTCTGAGCAGAAAATACTGAGTTGGAACAGGTGAGATGAGTTTATTTTTACATTACAGTCACAGGTTAGCTAGCATTAGCCAGCAGTTTTTCAGTTAGTCACTTTCACCTTGTTGAACGTCACAGGCAGAACCATGAACGCTCAGGCTCCCATGTTTTCAAAATCCATTTAGTATTTTTTCCTTGGGTTGTAAGACTATCTTAAAACTTTTTGGCTGTGTTTTCTAAGGCGTGCATTGTGTCACCATGGTAACTGCTGAAAATTCCACCATACACATGCAGAACCAAACCCGTGAACCCAAGGACTAAAATTTGGGGGCCTGGAGAAGAAGTCTTATATGGGCCCTGCTCTAATATAAATTAATAAGAAGAGGGTCCAATTCTGGGCCTCTAAAACCATGACACCTGGGACAACCGACCACTTTGCCCCACCTCTGGCTACTAGCCTGTGCAGAACACCCCTAGCATGATGCCACTAGAACAGTATCAATATGAGCCAGACAACCATCTAGCCCAGGGGTGTCAAACTCAATTTGGTCCGGGGGCCGTATCCAACCTACTTTGATCCCAAATGGGCCGGATCAGAAAATTCAGGGGATATATACCCCAAAAATAACAATAAGTCCAAATATTTGTGCAGAGAAACGCAAATTTATTACAGAAGTCTTTTTATTAGATTAACTCTTTTATAAAATATTATATTATGAACAACCTGAAACTTTAAGAAAAATTCAATTTCAACACAAGCATACAGGTTTCCCATTCACCTCCGTCAACAAATAGGAATTAGTCCATATTTCTTGGAAAGTCATGCACTATTTGTCCAGAGAAACGCAAATCTATTACAGAAGTCTTTTTTATTTGATTAACTCTTTCCTTTACAAAACATATTATGAACAACCTGAAACTTTAAGAAAAATGCAATTTCAACACAAGCGTACAGGTTTCCCTTTCTGTGAACAAATAGGAATTAGTCCATTTTTCTTGGAAAATCCTGCACTCGGCGTCCACTTTTCTCATTTTTGACATTTTGCTGATGAGGGTGTCACGGTCAACAGTCAAAACGATGGTCTTTTAAGAGCGTTTTGAAAGAGGAGAGTCTTCATTTGCGCTGCTCTGGTGGGAGGGACCACGCACAGAGGCGCTGGAGACGCTAAAGTGCGCAGAAAATTACCAATATTTTAATAGAAAATTAAATATATTTAAAATACTTTAATAGAAAATCAGCCGAGGGCCAGATCAAAGGTCTGGCCGCATGTTTGACACCCCTGATCTAGACTCTATGACAAAATTAAGGTCTTAATAATCTGGTATGTTCCACGCTTATTGTCTTATCTGGCATTTATTTCATTACAGGTGTTATTATTCCTCAGAAATACCTCGAAGTCAAGCAGCTGACTGGGCCATCCAACAGAAGTTACACAGTGCATCTATAAAGTAATCCACATTTCATTTTAGCTCGTCCATTGGCTCTGCAGACTGTCTCCTTGCTGTAGGCTGTTTTTCCCTGTACATCAGCACAGCTTTACTGAGAAATCCTTAATTAATGTGAGCGGAGCAGAGGTGTACGGCTGTAGTGGAGAACTGACCCAAGGGACACGAAGTACACAGCTAAATGAGGTCCTGAGGTTAGACCGACTGACCACACTCACCACAGCAGATGTTGCCTTCAAAAACACACACACACAGAGTTCATATTTCTGGACGTGAGCAGACCAGAGGGGCCCCTGTGTTTTGGTTTTGGGCCCCGTGGGAGAGGATGGTGCAGGGACACACATGCTGTTGTTTATGCAGTGGTCCTGCGGTTACTCCATCTGTAACCCACGGCAACATGCACCGAACTGCAGCCATCCATCACGATCCGGGGCCCAACGATTTCCAAAACAACACAGAGCCGACGGACATTTAAACTGACCACAGGGGTTGAGCCGAGATGGAAGTAGTCGTTTTAAAGGGTATGATTATGTCACAGTGTTGGGGTCAAAGGTCAGCATGCCTGGTTAGATTATGATGTTTTAAAGGAATATCCAAAAGAAATATTCACAAGGTAGACCGTAAAATACTTTCTGTTTAAACGTGCATGGCGTAGCTTTTCTGGAGAGGGTCCCCTTTGTCTCCATGGAGATGTTAATTCTTTGGTTGAAATTGTCCACAGTACGACATTAAACTAATCTGTACTGAGTGTAGAATCCCTCCGTCGTCCAGATAGAATCCAGGGCAAAAGGAGAAATTCAATTTGTCAACTGGACAAAAGTTTATTTGGTCGAATACGTTTCACAGCTCATCCAAGCTGCTTCTTCAGTTCTGGCCAGATGCTGCTGGACACTGCCTATATCTGCCTGAAAGGAGGACCTAACTACAATGAAATTACTTTGAAACTATCACACCTACTTGTTTTCAGTTTCTGTTAGTTAGTTAGTTATCTATTTTAGTAATTCGTAGGTTGCGGTGTCACTGAATGGGCTGTTCACCTTAGCCTCATAATCAGCTGAGTTAAAGGAGAATTAATGGTTTTTACAATCTGAGCCTTATTTCGGTAATAAAACAAGTTGTTTTACTCACCCATAGCACTTTGGTGTCATATGGAGCACTTCCGGAGATGTTTTAGATTAGTGATTAGTGATTAGCGTTCTCGGGGCACAGAGCAAATAATATACAGTGAACCCTCGCTGTATCGCGGTTCACTCTTCGCGGCCTCGCTGTTTCGCGGATTTTTTTTTCCAATTTTTTTTTTTTTTTTTTCAATTTTTTTTATAGTGTAACTTTTTTTTTACAGTGTAACATTCTGTCCTGCGCCCTGATTAGCTAAGAGACTAGACCAGGACTAAACCAGGTCTAAAGCAGGTCTAAACCAGGACTAAAGCAGGTCTAAACCAGGACTAAACCAGGTCTAGACCAGGGATGGTAGGGACAGAGTCTCAGATTTCCTTCACGAGAGCGCCTGGGTGACAGGAGGTGTGGCCTTTGTTTACTTGCACGAGCCATGGAAGAGAGTGCGAGCCGGACAAATGGAAGAGCCAAGAATCAACATGGAGCGTCCGGGGGAGCCGCAGCGGGGAGAGGACACTCGCGCGCACAGAGGAGACAGTGGCTCTTCCCCGTGAGAGGACGAGAGGACCCGTCCTAGAGAGCTGTGGAGTATTGGCGACGCATTGATAGCGGACTGATTTTGGAGCCGGGGTGAAATGCAACCAACTCTTGTGAGCGCAGGTTAGTCTTACCTGGTCTTGTGGTGCTCAGAGGCGTCTGTTAGCGGTTCGGCACTGTTAGCATTGGCTTGAGTCTTGCCCAAAATGATATCCAGGTCGCTTTCCACTCGACTTTCGCACATGGCATGGATATGTGGTACCAAAACAAACACACGTGTCCGCGCGCACGTGCCCGCGCGCACGTGCCCGCGTGTCACGTGCCCCCGCCCCACTATTAATATATTTTAATGAAAATCTACAAAAGTTTGAGTGTTTAAACAAGAGAAAAATGTGAGAAAATGTTAATACCAGTCTCAGAAAGGTGTACAATGTGTCTGGTGAAGCGTTTTCAGCCTTAAAACATGTAGAATAATTGTAAAATATAAAATTGTCCTACTTCGCGGATTTCACTTATTGCGGGCTATTTCTGGAACCTAACCCCCGCGATAAACGAGGGTTCACTGTATGCCCTGAGCGGTCTCCAAATAAGATAAGATAAGATAAGATATGCCTTTATTAGTCCCACAGTGGGGAAATTCCAGTGTTGCAACGCACAGATCAAGAACAGCAAGAAAAAGTAGCATGCGACAGAACAATATAATAAATAAATAATGGCCTAGGATAATTTAAAAATAGACCTAAAAATAGACTCTGGAGTATAGCTGAGTATTGTAGTGCAGATAAAGTTGAATGACATGTTAACAGTGTTCGTTGTAAAATAACACAAATAACACAAACTTTAGCACTTTTCAAATCATAGAAGCTCAATGTCTTAGTCTACGCTTTTGTTTGAGTCAAAAGTGGCCTGTAATCCGAGATTTATCCATAATTTACATCTTTGCGTTTCATGTTTGGGTCCCGAGAGCTGAGAGCAAAATAAACTGTGACTCCGCACATGCGCACTGGCGTCCTCATCTACTCGAAACTATGGATAAATCTCGGATTACAGGCCACTTTTGACTCAAACAAAGGCGTAGACTAAGACATTGAGCTTCTATGATTTGAAAAGTGCTAAAGTTTGTGATATTTGGAGACCGCTTGGGGCATATATTACATGCTCTATGCCCCGAGAACGCTAATCGCTAATTGCTAATCTAAAACATCTCTGGAAGTGCTCCATATGACACCAAAGTGCCATGGGTGAGTAAAACAACTTGTTTTATTACCGAAATAAGGCTCAGATTGTAAAAAAAACGTTAATTCTCCTTTAAGGATCACTGAGCATCTCCCTTTTGTCAGCTGGCAGGATGTTGATGCTGTGGTCCTTCTCTAGAGCAACGAAGGCCTTTCTTTCCTCTGGTGTTACATTGGAGTGTGAATTTCTCCTTTTGCCATAATCTGTATTGTATTTATTCAACTACAGGTGTTGAAATGCTCAAAAATATCTTTAAAAACATCTTAGTGCGAGTGTGGTTGCATCTCCACAAACACAAACAACAAAATATCTGGTGTTATTCTGCATAGAACATTGCTAATGCTGTAGTTTAGAACATGTTATGAAATGTGATTCTTGCATTAGCTGAACAGAATCCTGATCAAACATAAGTCACATTACAGCTTCTGATTTCTAACACAGTCAAACTCTCTTTTCAAATCCCTAGTAGGTGCTTCCCTTGTCAGATACATGCAGTTTTTCAATCTTCAGTGCTCTCCTTGTTTACTCCTGAGTTGCCGTGTTTGTAGTGACACACACAGACAAATACATTTCTCTAACTGGTCAATCTGTTCATCACTCACAGCCATTAGACATTGTGGAGACAGGAAAGGGCCTCTGAGTACACATATTTCTAAAGTACAAGTAGAGTATGTATTGTAGTGTGTGCATGTAACCAACAGCCTTTTTTTTTATTAGCTATATGTCTCTTCATAGGTTATTGCAACCTATAATCTATATCTCTTAGCAATCTATGGCGCCAATATGCTCTACCGATATTTTTGTACAGATAGGGTTGTTTTTAATTATTTTTCTCAAACTATGTACCATATTTTTCGGATTATAAGTCGCAGTTTTTTTCATAGTTTGGCCGGGGTGCGACTTATACTCTGGAGCGACTTATGTGTGAAATTATTAACACATTATTATATCATTTATGTACCTAAAGTATGTGTTATTATGTACCTTGAAATAAAAAAAGATTTAAAAAAAAAAAAATTATATCATTTCACATGTTATTTTCACACTAAACCGCAAGAGGGCGCTCTAGGCCTGTGGACTGAAGATTTCATTGGATTTAGTGATTTGGAGTGACACTGATGGTTTGGTAAACTTGTTAGCATGTTCTTTATGCTATAGTTATCTTAATATGTTAGGTTAACATACCAGGCACGTTCTCAGTTCGTTGTTTATCCGTCATGTAACGTTAGCATACCGTACACTTATTCAACCTGTTGTTCTCTATTCTATTTTTATTTTAAATTGCCTTTCAAGATGACATGTCTGTTCTTGGTGTTGGATTTTATCAAATAAATTTCCCCCAAAAATGCGACTTATACTCCAGTGCGACTTATATATGTTTTTCTTCTTTATTATGCATTTTATGGCTGGTGCGACTTATACTCCGGAAAATACGGTAATTGAAATTTATGAAAAGTTACAGCCCACCTTTACCACAAAACTATACAGGCAGTCACGTACCTGAATGTACACTAAACATTTGGATGACTTTAATCCAGTAGAGATTGGCAATTCCAGGGTTTAAGGTAAAAGGAGCTGTTCAATTAAAAACTACCACTGCATGACATCACAAGGTGGAACAGAGCATTTTAAGCTTTGAAGATGTAGAAGACTAATAGGAAAGGATTACTCAAACACGTGTTAATGAAACAAAACATAACTCCAGGTATGTTTTTGATGAGTTAACAACATTATAATATGTCAAAATTATAAGAGAATAGTCATGTGCAGTTTTTGCAGTTATCACTTCACATTTAAGCATTCAAATAAAGCATTGTGTGTACGCTTTAGGAAGCAGGTTGACCAAAACAAAATATCGGCCCAGATATTTCCAGTTCTGAT
The DNA here is from genome assembly GCA_036785185.1 of Paratrypauchen microcephalus. Lineage (NCBI taxonomy): Eukaryota > Metazoa > Chordata > Actinopteri > Gobiiformes > Gobiidae > Paratrypauchen > Paratrypauchen microcephalus. The sequence goes on along the minus strand of JAVJIX010000066.1, from coordinate 2,796,677 downwards.
ACAGATAACAATACTATGGCTTTAAAGGAGAATTAACGTTTTTTTTTTACAATCTGAGCCTTATTTTGGTAATAAAACAAGTTGTTTTACTCACCCATAGCACTTTGGTGTCATATGGAGCACTTCCGGAGATGTTTTAGATTTGCGATCTCCGTAACGTGAGTTCTCGAGGCAAATGTTTGCGGTCTCCAAATAACACAAACTTTAGCACTTTTCAAATCATAGAAGCTCAATGTCTTAGTCTACGCTTTCGTTTGAGTCAAAAGTGGCCTGTAAACCGAGATTTATCCATAGTTTTGAGTAGATGAGGAGGCCAGTGCGCATGTGCGGAGTCACATCTTATTTCACTCTCAGCTCTCGGGACCCAAACATGAAACGCAAAGCTGTAAATTATGGATAAATCTCGGATTACAGGCCACTTTTGACTCAAACAAAAGCGTAGACTAAGACATCGAGCTTCTATGATTTGAAAAGTGCTAAAGTTTGTGTTATTTGGAGACCGCTCGGGGCATATATTATTATATTATTAATCTAAAACATCTCTGGAAGTGCTCCATATGACACCAAAGTGCTATGGGTGAGTAAAACAACTTGTTTTATTACCGAAATAAGGCTCAGATTGTAAAAAAAAAAACGATACCAGTGTAGGATTTGAAAATGATTTTTGTTTTTCCTCTCAAAACAGTTAACTTATTGCAAAATTGATCTGATTGTGTTGTGTAACTGTTGTGTATCCTCCAAGTAACTGAACAGCTTTGTATGAATTAAAGTTCAGACAACAACATCATGGAAATCTTCCTATTCGATACCAGTACCATCAGGCCAATAACTAATACGCTAAAAAGTGCAAATATCAGCAAGTCCTGGTATGTCCTGCCTGAACTCCGGTATTTCTGTACCCAGATTAAGATTCACAGACTCATTTTGGCAACTTTTTTTTAGGGTTTTGTGAGTCAGTTTTAGAGGGTCAGATCTGAGAACACAAGAGCAGTTTGGGTGGACGTTAGCAGAGCGTAACAGATACAATAATAACCCCCGTGGAGCTACAGGCTGGTGCTAAAAGACCGGTGCCAAACGCTCCTCCAGCTCACAGGGCAAAAACACCAGAGTCAGAAACACTTCTCTGCCCTCAGCCTCCCATTACACCAGTGTGTCCAGCCAAGTCCAGTCAGCCTTTTACACAGGGATGAGCTATCTATGGTTGTGTCCAGGAAGTGTTTGTTTGTTTGTTTTTTGTACACTTTTGATTTAAACTTTTGAAGGGACGCAAAACTAATCTTCTGTCTGCTACTCTGCAATGATTGGATAAAGTCCAGTAGGTTGGACTGGTCATTTAGTCATTTCTTATCATTAGCTTAGGTATTTTTACTCTACAGCCAATCCTATTTCAGTAAAAGCATGTGGTTTGGAGCAGCCTTTGGTGGGAAAAAAGAAAACAAAACAAAAAATCAGGTGCTTTTGCTGCTTTCATTGTTTAAGTCTTTTCTATTTACAGTCCACCACAAAAGGAGTTTACTATTTACTGCACTATAACTTTAAATTCAACAACTATACAACTTTATTATGTTTTTTTTTCTATTTGTACAACCTTTTAGTGCGGGGGGTGATAAAAATGAAAATAGAATATCTGGACAAAAACATTTATAAACAGCGCTTTTCCACCTCCAAGGCCCTCAAAGCGCTTTACAACAAGGAACCGCTCACCCATTCACACACACATTCACACACCGCTGTACACAGACACTGCCTTGCCTAAGGACACAACGACAGCATTCATCTGCAGGAGCTGGAATCACACCACCAACCTGTGGGTCAGTGGATCCGGCTGCTCACCAATCATGTTTTCACGTTGAGAGCCAGATACTTTAAATCGAGGAGCCATTCTTGTATTCAGGAATATACTCCGTTCATCCATATGTAACACAGGCCAGTGCGGAAGGACACAACGGCAGTAGTTGTTTTGGCAAAGGCAACCTAATAAAACTATTATGATTGCCTGGAACTATCTCTTGTTGTCTTGAATTGGAAAATGCCCAGACTTTCTCTATTTGCCAGTAACACAAACTAATATAATATGAATTGTAAACAAACAAAAAAAAGATATAAATAAACTGTTTCAATGCAGACCTCTACAACAGGTTTCCGTACATTTTATCAGCCTTCCTCCTCGAGTAGCAGTAATGCGGCTCTCTGGCTGTTGTTAGAATCAGCGCTGCTAATGAACTGGAAAAACAAACTCCAGTGTTGCATAAAATTGTGGTTAGCCTCAATACAGCAGCTCCACTTGTGCTCTGACCACAGACCACAGGCCAGCCAGAGGTCGTGATACACGTTAGGCTAGCCACAGCGCATGCATCATTCTTACACTCAATACGGCGGCACAGTGGTTGGGCAGCTAGCATCCACGCCCCCCAAAAACAAGAAGGTCCCAGGTTTGATTTCCAGCTGGGTGGAGTTTGAGTATTTTTATGTTCTCCTTAGACTATACAAGAAATGGATAGCAGCATAATCGTAATAGATAAAAAATATATATATGAAAATGAAGTGCATTGCTTAAAGTGCTGGTTAATAATAATAATAATAATAATAATAATAATAATAATAATAATAATAATAATAATAATAATAATAATAATAATAATAATAATAATAATAATAATAATTAATAATAATAATAATAATAATAATAATAATAATAATAATTATTATTATTATTATTATTATTATTATTATTATTATTATTAATATATATATATATATATATATATATATATATAATAAAATAAATACATTAATAATAATAATAATAATAATAATAATAATAATAATAATAATAATAATAATAATAATAATAATAATAATAATGAAGAAGAAGAAGAAGAAGAAATGAATAAAATAAAAATTATATAAATTAAAATACATAATTAAATACATAAATAAGTAAATAAAGTAAATAAATAAACAATACATAAAAAACATAACATAAAAAATAATAAATTTTAATGAATAAATTAATAATAATAATAAATAATACATAAAAATATAACATAAAAAATAATAAATTTCAATTAATAAATTAATAATAATAATAATAATAAATAAAATAAAATAAATAAAATACATAACTAAGTAAATAAATAATACATAAAAAATTAAAATAAAACATAATAAATAAAAAATAAATAAATAAGAAATTAAAAGGGAGTCTTAAAAATATTTTGAGGCGACTGTAGAACCGACCAAAAAAATGTTTTTGTTATTACAGTCCATTACAGGGGACATGTTACGACATTATGAAAAAAATAAAAATAAAAATAACAAAACGTAAATGCTAAGGTGTTCATTTACTTCCAAATAGAAAATTAAAATTTAAATAATAATAATAATAATATATCCAGGAGGATATATATGCAGACAGAAGGCCCATGTTACACTATTTTCTGATCACTGGTTAATAAGGTTTTTTCATCAACATTCCTGGAGTTGTGTTTTGTTTCATTCACACATGTTTAAACACACAAACCCTGTATATTTAGGCTGAGTTCTTCTCAAGCAGCTGTTAACTTGAAAACTACCACTTCATGACATCACAAGGTGGAACAGAGCATTTTGAGTTTTGGAGATGTAGACAGACTAATTATAAAACACGTGAAAGAAACAAAACACAACTCCAGGTATGTTTGTGATGAGTTAACAACATTATAACATGGCTTAAACCTCAATTTAAGAGTCTTGCCCGAGGACACAAATGTAATCATTTGTGGGAGCTGTGATCTAACCGCCAACCTGACCGCTCTACCAACAATATTTATGTTGAGAGCGGGATTCGAAGTGCCAACCTTCGGATTAGAAAACAAAAAGTATACAAAGCTGCTCCTGACGTGTTAAACCCCACTGACAGACAGCATGGCCCAAAAGCAACACACACATTCCCAAATAGAAATCTACAGACTACAAATGACACACAATTACAATACCATACAGCGCTTCTATGCACATGTGAGTGATCTACAATTCAAACAACAATCTCACTTTCTCCCAGAGCTGATATGAAGCACACCTTTTGTCCCAGAGAAGAGAGTGTAATTGTCATATATTACGTTTCCAGTGCTTTTCCGCATGGAGAGTTCAGACCTATTGTTTTGGGCTGTAATGAAAGGCTGCTCGTCTCCAGCTGTTCTTGGCATTTGGAGCTAGATTTCTGCTGTTTGTGTTGGAGTTCCACATGAAAAACAAGCCACGAGGTTTGACAGCTCTGTTGATGAAAAGGGCTTTAGTTTCATTCAACAATAATTAATAATAATAACAAACGAAACGTGCGTATTAAAATGAATAGGGATATACAGCAACTCCCCCGTGGTTTATATGAGACACGGTGTGAAATTAATAAGACATTTGACATTTATGAGAGTAAATCAAGTGGAAACAATAGAGAACGCTTTTAGAGACTTAAACTTCTTGAGTGAAGTTTGCTTGGGGAAAAGGAGGGGAGGGGTTCAAAAACTTATTTTTGCCCCACTTACTGATTAGAACGTCTTGGGTCAAAACAATTTGCATCAACATTTAAGAATCAGATTTAAAAAGACCTACAAATCAAAACCATGTTCACTTTCTGTTTATTTCTGACATAACAGTCATCAGAATCTCAGCAAAGGACACGAGAGCAGGTGTTTACAGTAATTTAATATCTCATCTAAAGACTCACTTTGACCTGTAAAAATTAGCATAAGACTCACTTAACAATCATAATAATAACACTGACAATATTGTTTTTTTTGTTTTGTTTTGTTCATAACTGTTATCATTTGGTCTTATAGAAAAGCCAAATGTATTGTGTTGAGAAAAGTTTCTAGTGAGGGTGAAGTTATTTTGAGGAAAGATTCATTTTCTCGTAGTATTCTTGATGGGCGCAGGAGTGGGCTGGAACTTGCACTGCACCAAAAGCCAATCACTGACTCTGGACACTCTCTCCTCCATCTGTGGAGGAGGAGGAAGCAAGAATACAACGGAAAATCTGCAATTGTACACACTGATTTGCAATGCATCTTTCAAAACCAATTCCCATCCCCATCACATTTTGGTCCAAAACATCTCAGAGGTTTAAAGTTGTAGTTTAACAAAGCTGTTCTGCAGTTACAACACACGTTTTATTTAATGCTGTTTGTGTTTAAAGGAAATACATTATATTTGCAGTAGCGATGTCAACAATTAATCGACTTACAATTAATTGTCGAACAAGACGTTGGCCGAACAAAATGCATTAATTGTAACTAATCGCTAGAGGGCGCTACTCTGGAATGTGAACACGAGATTCGCGAGAAAGACCATAGCGTTACATCATGTAACCCTTTCCTCTCTGGATGTTGCCGTACAACTCACAGTAGAGCTGGACCTAGAACCATATATTTTTGAAATTATAAAAGCATGTAACTTACATGCTTTTATAATTTCTTGATTGTTCTGGTTTGAGGTCCTGTAATGTTTTATGCTGTGTCCTGGGGCCCTGTGAAATGTATATTTTGTACTGTAACCCTTCACAGATTAAGGGAGAGAAATATTGTTGATGCCTTAGTTCAAAATAAATGTTGAGAATGTCCTAAAAATAGCCTGGATTCACTGGTTTCATCATAATATGTAGACTAAATAACATTCTGTTATTTAATTTCTTCTGTTCCTTTTAATTTCAAGATTTCCATGCTGCAAGTGCAACAACTGAGCCAGTCCTCAATTTATTTTCAGTAAAGAATGTGTTTTGTTTTTCAGCATCAATACATTTGTCTGCTTTTTACTAAGGAATAATTAATTGAGGAATATACAATATAATAATACTATGATATATTTTTGACTCAGTGTTATGTTACTATAGCTTATATTCTTAAAGATCCCATGGCATGGTACTTCTTGATGCTTTTATATGGCTCCTTAATGGTTCTCTAATACTGTAAATGAATCCTTCTTCAAAATCAACACTCAGTGCATGAGAAACAGAGATAAGATGAGAAAGAGTATTTTTTCTCTCTCTGAACACTCCATAATGGGCGCTGTTGCTTGAATGCAAATGAGGAGAAAAGAGCTGGCCTACAGTAGAGGGTGGGGGCGTGGCCAAACTCTCCGCTCTAGGCTCTGAGCCCTCAGCTGATCCATTTCCGTGTTTTTGCACGGGGGGAGAGATTTGAAGCGTTCCATTGAAAAATAAACACATTTCCACAGAAAATAAAATTAAACCACTGCTGTTCAAAGGTCCAGAGGCTCAGATAAAGGACTTCCGAGCCTAGAAACACTCGGACGTGCCTCCAGGCAAATAAAAAACGCATTTCGCATTGCCTAGCGCATTCGCAGTCCAAACTCTCTGGGCGTGATTTACAGAGACGCTGAGTACAGACAGACGGGGGTGGAACTGCATTTGCATTTCTTTTTTCGATCTGACGTCAATAAGGTGCCTTGTTCAAAATCGCCCGTTTGAGCTCCGATTTTTTGTAACGCAGAAAAGGATCGCAAATGCTCAGTTTAGACATTTCGCAACTTTTAACCATGGGGGGGGGGGCCTAAACAGGGTAGGGGAGCTCACATTAATGTTCAAAAACCTCAGAAAGTGAAAATTTCATGCCATGGGACCTTTAAAGACCCTATTGAAACACTAAAATTCAGGTGAAAAACGCCGCTTATCAGTTAATCGTAAGTCGATCGATAAGGTCAATCAACTATAGATTAATGAATTAATCGATAATTTGCATCCCTAATTTGCAGTCTCTGCCCTAGTTTCAGTTGATATCAAGTATCAGAGGATAACTGAAGCCAAAGTATCAACATCGGTATTGAAACAGAAAAACCTGTATTGGTGCATGTCAATAATTCACTCCATTATTAGTGATGATAACCTGCTATTGTAGCCACAGCTGTCCTGGGGTAGACTAACCGAAACAAGGCTGCCAATCTGTGTCACTGGCCTCTCCAATCACAACAATTCATACGTGAAAGTGCTGTGTCTTGCCAAAGGACACAACAACCGTGTGTATTAGAGCCACTCCTACCCCACTTTGGCACCATATATTCCCAGAGGCCTACCATCCAAGTACTGAGCGGTCTGAGATCAGACGAGACCAGGGATCGCCAAGGTAAATATGAAACCTCACACTATCCGCATAATCTCCACTTCAGTATCTCTGGTCCCAACAGGTGCTGAAAAGCAAACCAACGTGTCTTTTTTCTGTAGATAAAGTCTGTGGATCATCTCTCTCAAAGCCCTCCTCCCTCCTGCGTGTAGTAGTAAAAACCTCATCGTAGCAGATAGAGAGTTCATTGAAAAATTAATCTCTGTCGGCCTCTGAGCGTGTGTGAACCAGCTCAGGCCCACTCCAAAACTGCTCCTCAGGCCATGTTTTAACTCAAAAATAGAAAATAGCCCACAAAATATTACAAATGAAAACACTGTCTGTCAGAATCTGGAAATTGCGGTAATTTTGGTGAAACTCATCATCTGCTTGTTTCTATGGAGATGCCATTGCTCTACATTAAACAGCTCTACCTTACAGTTATTAAATTACCGTATTTTCCGCACTATAAGGCGCATCGGATTATAAGGCGCACCTTCAATGAATGGCCTATTTTAAAACAGTTTTCATATATAAGGCGCATAGAATAGAAGCTACAGTAGTGGCTAACTACGGTAGCCATGATTAACCAATATTGATCCATATATAAGGCGCATCAGATTATAAGGCGCACTGTCTGCTTTTGAGAAAATTTAAGGCTTTTAGGTGCGCCTTATAGTGCGGAAAATATAGTACATGTGGTTTTATAGCTCAAAAACACCTAGAAAAACAGGCATTCTGACTGTGAGCGGTGTCGCCACTCCACAGATCTGATCTCTAAGCAGGTCTGGTTTGAAGATAGAAAGGTTTAATGCCATACTGTGAAATATTCCAAACAAAATAATAACATCTCCACTGAGAATTGAGCCTTTGACAGACTCTCCACCAGGAAAAGTTGCAGTGCACCTTTAAGGAATACTGTGAAATGAAACTGCTCTATTCCAACCGAAAAAGCTGGGGAGAAATTATGGAAATTCTGAGAACGCAATTTGCATTTTTATTATTGTTTTACCACAATCAAATTCTGCCTGGGTCCTATCAACAGAATGAACCTTCTGATATTTGGTGCAATCAAATTCCACCAAAAATCAAGATTGTACCAAATCTTAGCAATCAATCTCTTAACATGTTCACACAAGCCGTGCCTTCAGAATTACTGGGTCAAGATGAAACATTCTCAGATTTGTTCTCCAATATTTTCCATTTACTGTCGGTAGATTGAACCTTGCAATCTTATCAAGACTGGGTGCATTTGAAAACAGCTCGAAACCAGGAGCTGGACGGGGGCTGATGTACGTGGACCGATGTGGACCAGTGTGGACCAGTGTGGACCAGTGTGGACCAGTGTGGACCAGTGTGGACCAGTGTGGACCAGTGTGGACAGGCTGCTTCATATAAAGAGGGGGAGGGAGGAAAGACGTGTGAATGATACATTATTCAGGTTTTATTCAGCTACTGGATGTTACGCATGAGGGGAGAGAGAGAGAGAGAAGGGAGAAAAAAGAGAGAGAGAATGAGAAGGAAGAGAAAAGAGGCAGAAAGAAGAGAGAGAGAGAAAGAGGAGGAGAGTGAGAAAGGAGAGAGCGTGAGAGGGAGGGAGAGAGAGAATGAGAAAGAAGACAGAAGAGAGAGAGAAAGAGGAGGAGAGTGAGAAAGGAGAGAGAGCGAGAGGGAGGGAGAGAGAATGAGAAAGAAGACAGAAGAGAGAGAAAGAGGAGGAGAGAGTGAGAAAGGAGAGAGAGCGAGAGGGAGGGAGAGAGAGAATGAGAAAGAAGATACAGAAGAGAGAGAGAAAGAGGAGGAGAGAGTGAGAAAGGAGAGAGCGCGAGAGGGAGGGAGAGAGAGAATGAGAAAGAAGAGACAGAAGAGAGAAAGAAAGAGGAGGAGAGAGGGAGAAAGGAGAGAGCGCGAGAGGGAGGGAGAGAGAGAGAATGAGAAAGAAGAGACAGAAGAGAGAGAGAAAGAGGAGGAGAGTGAGAAAGGAGAGAGAGCGAGAGGGAGGGAGAGAGAATGAGAAAGAAGAGACAGAAAGAAGAGAGAAAGAGGAGAGAGGATGACAAAGAGAAAGAAGAGAGAGACAGAAAGAGACAAACAAAGAGATCATCAACAATAATTCTCTCCCTTAATCTGTTACAGTGCAAAATATACATTTCACAGGGCCCCTGGACACAGCATAAAACATTACAGGGCCTCAAACCAGAACAATCAAGAAATGATAAAAGCATGTAAGTTACATGCTTTTATCATTTCAAAAATATATGGTTCTAGGTCCAGCTCTACTGTGAGTTGTACGGCAACATCCAGAGAGGAAAGGGTTACATGATGTAACGCTATGGTCTTTCTCGCGAGTGGGTTCGCATCTCGTGTTCACATTCCAGAGTAGCGCCCTCTAGCGATTAGTTACAATTAATGCATTTTGTTCGGCCAACGTCTTGATCGACAATTAATTGTAAGTCGAATAACTGTTGACATCCCTAGTCTCTATGGTAATTGATGAACGTTCTATCATAGGCAAACAAGCAGAACACCCCCCAGCATGATGTCACTGCAAAGTATCAATCGACAGAAGTGAAATTAGTAGATAGTTGCCCATTTTGAAATGAGCTTTTATTGTTTATTTTTTCTTTTCATTTTGAAGGTCCCTGCAGGTCATTTGTCAGTTAAATGGACATAGGCACACTTGCAGGTTACTTAAACCTTGGGAATTCGTCTGTCTGGAGGAATTTAAGGGCTGGCTACTGTGGAAAATTGCAGCCGGGGGTTCCTTTCTCAGTGTATTTTAGTTATGCTAGACAGCTAAGCTCAAACTGCTTTATAAACTTTGCACATACTTGTTAAAATTTCAATCCAATTTTACCGTATAGCCTTAACGCTACACATGTTAACTCCATTGCATTTAACGCTACGGCTAGATACACATTTTCCATAGAGAACAATAAATAGCAAGTACTTCCAGGCATTATTACCTCATTGGTTCCACATGGAGCCAGGTTGACCCCAGTGGATAGTAGCACTGTTTATAGATAGAACGCTATGTTAGAAAGCAAACACTCAGGGCTCTGGATCCTTTACACAGGCCAGACTGGAACCATGGTAAATATAGGAGCTTCTGTACCAATGCACATCCGTGTCTAGACCTCAGGACAATACGACCTTTCACCTCGATATTCTCAAAACACAATCTCTGAAGCAGTTCAAGTACTTTAAAGGTCCTATATTATGTGGAATTGGGGTTAGGCTTAGATTTAAGACATGTTACAATGTCTTAAAAACATACCTGGAGTTTTGTTTTGTTTCATTCACACATGTTTGAGTAATCCTGGTTTATTTGTATGTCTACATCTACAAAGCTCAAAATGCTCCGTTCCACCTTGTGATGTCATTAAGTGGTAGTTTTCAAATTAACAGCTGCAGGGTTTGTGTGTTAAACATGTGTGAATGAAACAAAGCAAAACACAACTCCAGGTCTGTTTGTGATGAGGAAACATTATAAAATTTATCAGAAAATAGTAGTTTGGGCCCTTTACCTCAAAAGAAAAGATCAGCTTCAAAATGTACAGGATAAGGAATACATGGTGTCAAATACTTCATGGTTTTTTTCTAGTGTATTTATGATCTATGACCATGTAAAATATGATTTTACATTTTACATTTTATACATTTTAAATGAAGTAATAATATATTTATTTATTTTGTTTGTTTATGTCATTCATAAAGTAGAAACAGATATCAACAGTGTGATAATCCGAAAAATTGAATGAAAGGGAGCGGAAAAAGGAGTTATCTGCCCCCTCTTCCCTTTTCCAGACAATAACACCGATAGTGACTATAAAACATTTCATCAATACATTCCATTTCAATCACAATTATTAATCAATTTTAATCATTTTTATACGCAACAAGCACACACCACGCTGCGCAACAGGGGAACTCCCTTCCTGGTGCGTAACAGGGATTCCCCTGTCAGCGTGCTCTGTGCTTCGGCTTTCTTTTTCCGCACTGAAAAATAGTTCCCACCCAAAATGACCAAGTCAAGCTCTCCGTGTTGATTTGCACATTTATTTGCACTCGATATGAATGCGCACTACACAGAAAGTAATTCGGAAACGCATCAAGCAAATGGCGTCCTCATCTGCTCGAAACTATGGCTAAATCTCGGATTACAGGCCACTTTTGACTCAAACGAAAGCGTAGACTAAGACATCGAGCTTCTATGATTTGAAAAGTGCTAAAGTTTGTGTTATTTGGAGACCGCAAACATGTGCCCCGAGAACTCACATTACGGAGATCGTTAATCTAAAACTCTAAAACATCTCTGGAAATGCTCCATATGACACCAAAGTGCTATGGGTGAGTAAAACAACTTGTTTTATTACCGAAATAAGGCTCAGATTGTAAAAAACGTTAATTCTCCTTTAATGCACGACACTGCTGAAGGGGATGCCATACAGATTCACATAAAATCATAATCATTCATCATGATTATAATTATAGTCATATTAAAGACCTGCATAGTGCATAGTTGGGGGTCACAGATTTTGAGTGTACAGTAGAATCATTTAAAGCACTTCTGCTAAAATGTGCTTTCTCAGGGCCCATTTAGTTTGTATAGTGCATTTGGCATCCTACTGGATCTAGTGACTGACCACAGCGACCACCTACATTTGTTTCCTGTTTTTAATGAGGCATAGACGGGGTGAATGTAACGGGAAAGACAGATATAGTGCAAATGAAAAATGACAGATTCATTTTGACCTTAGTTTGCTCATATATAAAAACTGGGTACAGGAACTTTAAAGGGTCCATATTACACTATTTTCTGATCTAGGTTATAATGTTGTTTCCTCATCACAAACACACTCGAGTTGTGATTTCTTTCATTCACACATGCTTGAGTATAATACTTCATTATTAGTCTGTCTACATTTCCAAAGCTCAAAATGCTCTGTTCTACCTTGTGATTCATGAAGCGGTATGTAGTTTTCAAGTTAGCAGGTGCCTTTTATCTTTAGTTCAATAGAGACTGGCAATTCCAAGGCTGAAATCATCCAAATGATTAATAAAAACACAGTGGAGTGTTTTCAGTTTGAGAGAATTAATTATGCAGGGTTTGTGTGTTAAACAAAACACAACTCCAGGTATGTTTGTGATGGGGTAACAGTATTTTAACATGACTTAAAGCTTTGTTAAAGTTTTGTAATATAGGCCTTTTAACGGTAACACAAACCAAACTATCTTTCTTGATGCCAGGGCTGGACTGGGACAAAAAAACGGCCTTGGTATTTTTGGCTTAGACCGGCCTCTCATAATTAGCGGAGCACAATGGACTAATTTATGTTTGTGTTCCCTGAAGCTAAGTATTTTACTATTGTTACGTCTTGGCCTTGGGGAAACCAGGGCGCAACATTTAAAGGAAAAAGCAGTGGGAAAGTACACCACTGCAGATATTTTGAGCACTCAAACTTTAGAGCTAGCTGACCGGCTACTGCATCGCAACCACTTGCTACCACAGGATAGCAACATGCTTGCTGTTTTCGCAATCACACCCCCAGGCAAAATTCGCCTAGCATTTGGATTTCACTCATCGAATCTACACGCTTCACGTAGGTCACCTGTTTTGGCTTCAAAACGGTGAATTTCACTGAAAGGTGAGCGATTTTCATGCCTGTCCACCACCTAAAAATCCCGGTATTATCCTCTCATTACGACCTGCTTACCTGCAGTGCCTGTGCTACACTTCTCTGGTCACTCTGTCCCTCAAGTTCCCTCAGGTTCCCTCAGGTTCCCTCGGGTTCCCTCGGGTTCCCTCGGGTTCCCTCGGGTTCCCTGTCCAGTCTCTGGCTGCTCCTCTCCCTGTCCACCTTCAACCTGGGCTGCAGAGGACGTGGAGGCTCCAGCAGCCCCTCCAGAGAATATGACTGTTATTTTAGAACATTTTGCAGCATCTATACCAAGATATTTTTTTTAAATTGTTTTAGCCTGAAACTTCTCCTCACCCCCTTTCTGCCGCTCCTCCATGTTTCCACGTTCATCACTGAAACTGTCGGGGATCAGCTCAGAAAAATGGGTGGGACCGCTCTCATAAGCTAGTATATCCTGATTGGTTTAGTCCACTGTCTTTATTGAAGATCCTCTAAATTGTGGGCTGGTTTCTAAGTAAAACAAAAAACAAAACAAAAAACTGCAGCATCAGCCCGTAGGACAGTGGGCCCACCGGGAAAATGCCCGGTATGCCTGATTACCAGTCCAGGCCTGCTTGATGCTACTGTATAGTTTCGCCATGATCACATCCTGTGTATCAGTCTCTTGTTTAGAGTCTCGGTAGAACTTGCCCTCTGCTGTGACCTCTGACCTCTCCTCTGAGCCGCTGCTAACTCAGTGTGAAGGAGCAGGCCCAGGTCACGACAAAGCGCTATCATTGTCTCATTGTTTCTGGGGAAATAAAGAGTAGACTGCTCCTCCGCTAACAAAATACAGCCCAGTCCAGCCAGGAGAACGAATGCACCGACGCTTTCCCTCTTTCTCCATCCTCCTCGCTCTCTCTCATCTGTTCTATTTGTCATTCTTTGCCTCTCTCTCATTAACCCACCTCTCTCTATCAGTCCTCTTTCTCCCTCGCTATTCTATCATCCTTTGCCTCTCTCCCTTCTCCTCTTTCTCTCTCAATCTCTGACTCCTTTTCTTTCTCTCCATCTCTCCCACCTCTCTCCATCACTCCCAGTGTCTATTCTATCCATCATTCTTTGCTTCCTTCTCTCTCCCGATCCCTTTCACTCTTTCAACACCTCTCCCTCTCTCCCGCATACACACTCACACACACACACACCCGCCTTTCAGTCCGTCCCTTCTCTCAATCCCTCTTTCTCTCTCACAATCCCACCTCTCTCTATCAATCTGAGCTCTCTGGAGCTATTCTATCCATCATTCTTTGCTTCCTTCTCTCTCTCTCCCACACACACACACACTGAGGCACACACACTCACAACCCCCCTCTCTCTTTCTCTTTCCGTCCATTCCTCCATCTTTGCTCGTCTCTTTATCTACCTCCCAAAATCCCATGTCTCACACTCGTTCACCACGTTTTCCATTTCAAACCGTTATTTATCTTTCACAACCCCGCTCTCTATTCCTCTCTCAATTCGGCTCTCTCTCTGCCCCCCATCTCCCTCTCTCTCTCTACCCCTCCTCTCTTTCTCAAGCCCTTTCCTCTCTCTTCATCTACACCGCACTGTATACCCTGTTCTTTTGTACCCTCTAATGCTTTTTCCCGTAGAGGCTGCTTCTTAGTGGGATCATAGGATTTCCACAGAAGATCTTTCTCCTGTTGCACTCTCGGGCTCTGCTTTGATGCCGGAGGTGCTGGAACAGAAACACAGAGGTGAAAGGAGAGAGGAGAGAGGAGAGAGGAGAGAGGACAGGTACAGGACAGGGACATAATATATGGAGATTCTCAGTTGGAAAATATATCTACAGTATGTCCAGAAGAATTGATAAAAAGAAAGAAAAGACTGAAATATGAACACTGACAAACTAATACAAGAATCCCATTTAAGAACATAATAGAGGGTTAGCGGTTTTTAAGCAGAATAAGACAGTATATTTTGTTGGTTGTGGTGGGAATTATGGTACTTCAAAAACTGCATCAACAATATTTCTTTGTTAAACCACCCCTTGTGTAAAGTTAATACGAAATAGATCCATCCATCAAAACAGTGAATATGTCAAGTGTATTACAGAAAATAACTCCCTTCCCATAAAAAAGCAACAAAATTGTGGTGTGGTCACTAGGGATGTCAACAATTAATCGACTTACAATTAACTGTCGATCAAGACGTTGGCCGAACAAAATGCATTAATTGTAACTAATCGCTAATCGCGGACACGCGCACCCGTGGTCACGAAACAAGGCAAAGAGCCGCAATTCTGGTTTAGACCTGGTCTAGTCCTGGGCAGGGCACACCGCGCTCATTCAACGGCACTGCCATGTCCCGGGACGCGCACCAACCCCTTGGAGAAGTGCGCGACACGTGCACCACTGGTGCGAGGCCGCGCGTACACCGGGGCTGCGAGCACGAAATCGATCCGCGGCGCCCGGACTGTGTACTCTCAGCCTGAGCCACAAACCAGCCGCACGAAACTAGCAAAGAGCGGCACGTGGTGGTTTAATCCTGGTTTAGTCCAGGTCTAGACCTAGTCCAGTCCTGGTTTAGTCCAGGTCCAGTCCAGGTTTAGACCTGGTCTAGACCTGGTTTAGTTCTGGTCTAGACCTGGTTTAGTTCTGGTCTAGACCTGGTTTAGTCCATGTTTAGTCCTGGTCTAGTCTCTTAGCCAATCAGGACGCAGAACACAATGTTACACTATTTTTAAAAAAAGTTACACTATTAAAAAAATAAAATAAAATCTGCGAAACAGCGAGTCCGCGAACCGCGATAGAGCGAGGGACCACTGTATTTTGTTATTCAGCATCAATACATTTGTCTGCTTTTTACTAAGGAATAATTAATTGAGGAATATACAGGGGGTCCTCAGGTTACGACGTTGATCCGTTCTTAAGACGCGTCGTAACCCGAATTTCGTCGTAAGCCGGATTTTGACTTTGATCTTCCAACCAAGGCACCAATAACCTTTCCATCTCAATAATTAGACCACTACGCTGCTTGGTTATCACTGTCGCTTTCATAGGAGCAGATCAGAGCCCACATCAGGTACTTCCGCCCACATTGGGCACACACACGAGGCCGTCTTCTTCGCCCTACAACCACAACAGAGCGTATTCTTCCACCGTGCGCCGCGCGCCGTTCGCGTTTGTTTACATCTCTTACCACGCTAAACCGCGTAAGACGGAATGACACGTAATATATATATATATATATTTTTAATGGGGGCGCGTCCGTAACCACGAAACGTCGTAACCCGAGACCGTCGTAACCCGAGGACCCCCTGTACAATATAATATTACTATGATATATTTTTGACTCAGTGTTATGTATACTATAGCTTATATTCTTAAAGACCCTATTGAAACACTAAAATTCAGGTGAAAAACGCCGCTTATCAGTTAATCGTAAGTCAATCGATAAGGTCAATCAACTATAGATTAATGAATTAATCGATAATTTTTATCCCTAGTGGTTACAAAACATGGCTACAAGATACACAAAAAACAGCCAACAACAGTGATACTGTATCACGCCTACTGTCCTTATATCTCTCGTACACAAAATCCTCCTTTCTCTCTCCTCCTTATAAGTGACATAAAGGTCTCCCTAAAACAGATGAGGAGTTAATGAAGGGGAGTTGCTGTGGTGATGAAGAGCCCAAGAAGAGAAGTGGGAGTGAACTTCAAACCTCCGACATCTCCGTCGGCAGCTGCTCCCGACTCTGCCTCCCCGAAAATCAAGCGCACATTCCTCCACTCAGCCTGAAAAGGGGGTCCTCATGAATAAATTCTAAGACCCCACTTTAGCAAACAAAACGGCACAAAAACACACCACAATAAACCACTCAATGATTCCTTGTTTCCTCTCCTTGGTTGCTCACACACCCACGCTGATTTGGAGGAAGTCAGGGCTGCGCGTTATGAAGAAAAAGAAGCCAAAATCCAATAACAAAGTGAACTATTCTGAAAACTCTGTTATTCCATATTCTACACTTTTTGACACTGTTTAAAAGTTCAATTAAAAAGCGGACTATAGATTTTCTGGTGGGGATTAATGAGCTTGTTTGATGGGATTTCTTTGCCTATCTATCTTGCATTGATTCAATTACCTTCATAGCTCAAAAATGCTATTTATAAATGTGTTTTTACGGTGAGTGGCGTTGCCTCTCCACAGATCCACCAAGATACAGCTGTAATGAGGTCGAACCACTTGTCCTCATTAAGGTAGGTGAGTTTAATGCCATACAGTGGAACATTCCAGGCTAAGCAATAGCATCTCCATGGAGACAAGAAGCTGGCCAGAAAACAGGAAAATGATAATGTAATTTACTAGTGAAGAAGTGTCAGTGCTAAACAAAAATTATGACTAAAAATGACTTATGACTGTTCAAGAATTAAAGGAGAATTAACAGGGGGTTTTTTTACAATCTGAGCCTTATTTGGGTAAAAAAAACAAGTTGTTTTACTCACCCATAGCACTTTGGTATCATATGGAGCATTTCCGGAGATGTTTTAGATTAGCGATAGCCGTAGCGCTAATATATGCCCCGTGCGGTCTCCAAATAACACAAACTTTAGCACTTTTCAAATCATAGAAGCTCGATGTCTTAGTCTACGCTTTCGTTTGAGTCAAAAGTGGCCTGTAATCCGAGATTTATCCATAATTTACAGCTTTGCGTTTCATATTTGGGTCCCGGGAGCTGAGAGCGAAATAAACTGTGACTCCGCACATGCGCACTGGCGTCCTCATCTACTCGAAATTATGGCTAAAATTCGGATTACAGGCCACTTTTGACTCAAACGAAAGCGTAGACTAAGACATTGAGTTTCTATGATTTGAAAAGTGCTAAAGTTTGTGTTATTTGGAGACCGCTCGGGGCATATATTATATGCCTCGAGAACTCGCATTACGGATATCACTAATCTAAAACATCTCTGGAAGTGCTCCATATGACACCAAAGTGCTATGGGTGAGTAAAACAACTTGTTTTATTACCGAAATAAGGCTCAGATTGTAAAAAACGTTAATTGTCCTTTAAAATTAAAAAAGGGGGTATTTTACTTTTATACAGGATTGCACAGATTCTAACAGCTAACCGTAAGGAGAGTACGGATAGGGCCCGGGTGAGATCACAAGATTACTCAAACATGCATGGATGACATAAAACTTCTTCAGACGTTTTTAATGAGGGAACAACGTTAAAACATGGTAGAAAGTCCCCAAAAAAAGATTTAGCATAATACTCCATTTTAAAAACATGACTTTTATTTACTAAAACGGATATTGCATCATCCAATATTGATCATTTCGTGATAAATACTGCCATTATAATTTCATATTTCCTCATTGTTTCATCTACTGGGCCGCTCTCACACCCACACTTCAGCCTTAGCTCGGAGGCTCCTTGTTGGTACCAGATGCTTCCTTTCCTTCCTTTCCTTGTCTTCTCGCTCGCTTCCTCCACCCTCGCTCCAGAGTTTTGGCAAAACCATTGATCCGTGAAGGGTCTGAGCTGTGCCAAACCCAGTCTGGTGCTGTGAGCTTTGGCTCAGTGACTCCACAGTTGTTGCCAGTTGTCTCCAAGATTTCAACCAAGAAAATGACACACCGAAGCCAACCATAATGGAGCATGACAAACCTGCTTGAATGGAGCAGTGTAGGCATGGTTAGTGTGAGTCAGCTGGTGGGATGGATTGGCCATGTTAGCATTTCCGAAACATAAATAACCGAGGACAAATAATGTTGAAAAGAGAAAGAACAAAACAAAACTGAACTAATTTTCCAACAGTCCCTCTTTCACATTGATCAGACGGGGAATCAATTTGTTGGACTTCAGGTTGGTGGACAATGCTCTAACCAAAAAGGAAGGCCATCTGGCATTAAAGGAGAATGAACGTTTTTTACAATCTGAGCCTTATTTCGGTAATAAAACAAGTTGTTTTACTCACCCATAGCACTTTGTGGAGATGTATTAGATTAGCGATAGCCGTAACACGAGTTCTCGGGGCATGTAATATATGCCCCAAGCGGTCTCCAAATAACACAAACTTTAGCACTTTTCAAATCATAGAAGCTCAATGTCTTAGTCTACACTTTCCTTTGAGTCAAAAGTGGCCTGTAAACCGAGATTTATCCATAATTTACAGCTTTGAGTTTCATGTTTGGGTCCTGAGAGCTGAGAGCGAAATAAGCTGTGACTCTGCACATGTGCACTGGCCTCCTCGTCTACTTGATACTATGGATAAATCTCGGATTACAGGCCACTTTTGACTCAAACGAAAGCGTAGAAATTGAGCTTCTATGATTTGAAAAGTGCTAAAGTTTGTGTTTTTTGGAGACCGCAAACATGTGCCCCGAGAACTCACGTTATGGAGATCGCAAATCTAAAACATCTCCGGAAGTGCTCCATATGACACCAAAGTGCTATGGGTGAGTAAAACAAAACAAACAACTTGTTTTATTACCGAAATAAGACTCAGATTGTAAAAAACGTTAATTCTCCTTTAAATTTGAGAGAAGAACTCAGCCTAAATATGCCGGGTTTGTGTGTTAAAGATGTGAATGACACAAAACAACTCCATGTTTGTTTGTGACGAGGAAATAACATAATACATAAATCAAAAAACTGCATAATATGTGCCCTTTAAACAATCTGATATCAACGCGAAAAGCACAGAAAAACAAAACCCAAACTATTGAGAGACAAGAGCCATGAAGTAGCAGCGTGCGCTACTTCATGGAAACATATGGGGCTGCTGCGATGTCAACAAGCCCCGGCCTCCCCTCTGGAAGTGGGGCAAGCTCTCAGTGAATAGGCCCCCTTTGGAGAGCCTGGGGGCCTTAACTTTTACACCCCGACAGAGGGAGAGGGTCTGGGCCATAAAGCAGCGCGTTGAGGCCGGGGCGCCAGATCTGCCCCAACAAAACCCTCTTTCTGTGCCTGAAGCCTGGTCCTCTCTCACACACAGCCACACACACACATTCTTCAGTGACATAATGCTTTTTTAAGCTATTGGCCTCTGTGTGCCCTCCTCTTCCTCCTCCTCACCCCTCCTCCTCCATTCCACTGATGACTCTACAGCCCCCCTCCTCTTCTTCTTCAGAAAATTCTCAGATTTGGGGCAATTACTGCTATATGAATACTAAAGAAGAGAAAGTTTGAGAAGACGCACAGAATCTGTCAATGCATTTACTGTTTAAGATCTGTATTTGAGTAGTGATCCAAGAAGTCCAATAAATACCATGCAGATAGAAAGTTAGTGAAATGTGGAATGACTGAACGATATATTGGTCAGCACAGTCTCATTGTTTAAAGATCCCATGACATGGTACTTCTTGATGTGCCTTAATGGTTCCCTAATACTGTAAATGAATCCTTCTTCAAAAATCAAGACTCAGTGCATGAGAAAGACCCATGAAAACAGTCAGTCATAAATATCTCTCTCAAACGCTTTATTCTTTGCTTGAATGCAAATGAGGAGGACAGAGACAGGCCAGTGCAGTGGGTGGGGGGGCAAATGCGCCGCTTTTTCCTGGATTAGCGGTGCACTGGTGCACTTGCACCACTTCCGCGTTTTATGCGCGAAGGAAGATACGAGAAAATAAAATTAGACCACTGCTGTTTCAGAGGTTCGGAGGGCCGAAAAGGACATCCGAGCCTGGAAACACTCTCACGTGTCTCCAGGCAAATAAAAAAACGCATCTCGCATTGTGTAGCTCGTCGCGGTCCAAACTCTCTGGGCGTGAGTTCTAGAGACGGTGGGTAGAAATACAGACGGGCGGTGGAAATTCATTTGCATTTTTCCTTGAGTGTGACGTCAGAAACTTCCCTTGTTCAGAATCGCCCGTTTGGGCTGTCTTTTTTTCAAACGCAGAAAAGGATCGCAAATGCTCAGTTTACACATTTCGCAACTTTTAACCATGGGGGAAGGGGGCCTAAACAGGGTAGGGGAGCTCACATTAATGTTGAAAAACCTCAGAAAGTGAAAATTTCATGCCATGGGACCTTTAAATAATTAAAAAAGTTTGGGTGGTTTGAAAAATAGAACAAATGAACAGCATCTTTTGAAACACCAAGAGAGCAATACAGGTAGATTTGCAAAGATCTAATTTGTTACTCTAGAAAAACATGTCAACAAGTCAACAAGTTTCAAAAGTCAAAAGCATGTTGTTGTAATACTCCTAAAGTGAAAATTACCTTGTGTTGTAAAATTTGATCAGAGTATGAAAGTAAGAGAGGCCACTGCAGTCCCAGAGTCCCAGGTGTGTCTCTAGGGACATCACATCTTATCGGGGCCACAAACTAAACAAAAAAACACCAACTCAACATCCCTCCTCTCTCCCTTTATCAGTCTTCTCTATTCATCCTCTTCCTCTCTCACTATGCGCCCTCTTTCCCCCTTCTGCTTTCTCTCGCTTTTTATCTCTTTTCCCCATCTCTTTATCCATCTATCTTTCTCTGAGCCCTTGTCTTTTTCTTTCCTTACCCCCCCCTTTACTCTCCCTCTTTCTCTGTGTCAATTCTTAGGTGTTTTTTATTATAATGTATTTCTGTTGTTATTTTCGGTTGACAAGCCATTTAATTATACACAAAGATGTCCATGCCACCATAGTGTTGTCATGCTTAGTAATATGTATACTATACACGCATACTTCCATCCCTGGAGGAAGAGTTGGAGCGGACAAGGGCTGAGCTTGCAGATCAGGTCCAAAGAAGCTTTGTTTTGGACTGCAGGCTTAAGACTGAGGAGAAGATGGGCAAAGAAAAAGCCTTGGAGTTCACAAGCAACCACAAAAAGACATTATCGCACATAAGGGCTTCTGGTGCGTGTCTGTATAATTCTACAGAACAGGAAAATGCACATCTAAAACAGACTGCCAACTCCAAAGTACAGTGGTACCTCACCTTACGAAAGACCCAACAAACCAAAATTTCAAGTTACGAAAGGCCTTCACGTTAAATTTTGGTCTCTAGATATGAAAGAAAATTCAAGTTACGAAACATGAAATCTCAAAAATTCAAATAATGCGCGCTCAGCCACACATTATACGCTTTTCTCAGACTGAATTGAAACTTTTCTCACATTTGTCTCTCGTTTAAACACTCAAACTTTCATAGATTTTCAACAAAATTATTAATAGTGAAGTGTGGGGGGAAGGGGGAGGGGGGAGAAAACTGCGCACGGACACGTGTGATAGCGCACATGACCCGGCGCGGGGCTGCCAGCAGGTCTAGACCTGGACTAAACCAGGACTGCACCAGGACTAAACCTGGACTAAACCAGGTCTAAACCTGGACTAAACCAGGACTAGACCAGGTGGATTAAAGCGCCGCGCGCGGGTCTATTTCCTGGTTTCGTTTCGAGTCACGGCTGAGGCGAGCAGCGAGGGGGACCGCACGCAGTCTGAGCGCATGAACGAACGCATGCAAGAGCCGCGATGGTCTAGACCTAGACCAGGTCTAGAGGAGGCACGGTTTGAGCACGGGTCTCATTCATGCGCTCAGACTGCGTGCGGTCCCCCTCGCTGCTCGCCTCAGCCGTGACTTGAAACGAAACCAGGAAATAGACCCGCACGCGGCGCTTTAATCCACCTGGTCTAGTCCTGGTTTAGTCCAGGTTTAGTCCAGGTTTAGACGTTGGTCTAGACCTGGTATAGTCCATGTTTAGTCCTGGGTCTACAGTCTCTACGAAGAACACAATGTTACACTATAAAAAAAGTTACACTATAAAAAAAAAAAAAATTGGATCGGGGCCTTGGAACGAATCAGGCTTTTTCCATTGAAATAGCTACTTAACTTACGAAAAATTCACGTTACGAAACCACTTCTGGAACGAATTAATTTCGTAAGGTGAGGTACCACTGTAGTCATGGAAAAGACGAACAAAAAAGATTTGGAGTAGCAAATACTTACTGCTACTCTTCTGAAGAACGACAAGGAACTACAAGACCAAGTGAACGCACATAACAAGATCCGGTACATGTATAAGTCTACAGTACAAATGTGCATCTAAAACAAGAAGATTGTCACTAATGAAACACCAAAAAAGACAGATGAAAAAGATTTGGAGTTGAAAGCGCTTAAAGCTACTCTCCTGGAAAAAAAAAGATGAAAAGCTGGCAAACCAAGGAGATAAGAACGTCCATCCAGCATCAGTAAAGTCCATGAGAAGATGAAAGAAATACTTAAAGCACCTTTACAGGACACTCAAACCACATTTAATGATGTTGGTGGAGATCTAAGAAACAAAGGAAATGAGAAACTGTCCAGGAAGGTGCAGGAGTTTCCTTCTGAACAGCACCTCCAACCATTACCCTTTACACTTGCATTACTAAAAATAAAAATATTTTTAAATGTGTGCATTGGCCTTTATTTAGTCCTTATTCATGTTTTATTCACATTGTTTAATTCAAATGCGAGCCATACTCCAGTTGCCAGTTTTTTTATGCAGAAATGGTAAAGTGAATGCACAAAAAATAATATAATAATGTGAATGTTCGTTTTTTCCCCCTCTAAACCATGATTTATTTCCTGTTGGAATCAAATATAATGTAATGTAATCCCTCAGTGGTCCAGGTGCTCTTACTGTGATATTATCAATCTAACAATATTCAGGAAAGGTTCATTTCTGTCCTGTAAATGTGACTTTTTAAGCATCAAGAATTCCTCAAATGCATATACTCAGTTTTTAGAATGTTCAGGTCAAAGAATGTCAATATAGTGCAGCAACAAAGGGGATTTGCAGTATTAAACCAACATTATTTCATCAGGTTTTGTTCAGAAAGTTTCATCCTTATAGTTTGTACAAATATGAAACATTTCTACAGGTCATTTCCCACTGTCACCTCAAAGTTCTAACTAATTGAAATTCCCTAAATGAATGTAAAACGTCATGAAGACAAAGAAAAGGAAGTTTAATTTAAAATAATTCTCACTGTTTCCCCTGTTTGCGGTCTGGTAACTTTTGACATAATTCGCTCACAAAATCAGGAAGTGCCTAAACCATAAAGTGATCATCTTTAGCTCCCTGTCTCCAACACAACTTCCTGTTCCCACATTAGACAATTGCATGAACACAAATGGTGACAAAAAGACATTTACAAACAAACTAGGGATGGTCCCATATGGGTCTTTTGTTCGGCCTATGCCTATATTCAATGCTTCGCTGTTGTGCAATCTATAGCAAGGCCCACAAATTGAAGTCAAGTTTTGAAAGTTCACAAAATCACTCACAAAAAACAACATTGTGTAAACATGTATTAGACAAGAAACCATTCTCAGTCCACCACTGCACAATTTTAGACAAGTATAACTTACTCAATTTTAATAATTTTGTTCATTTTCAATCAATCAATCAAACAATATTTATAAGGCGCTTTTCATACAAAATTGTAACACAAAGCGCCGGTAAATACGGTAAATACGGTTGTTTTATATATAAAGTTTTACACGGACTTGCTCCTCCTCCACTGCAGGATTTTATTAAAACAAAGACTGTCAGTGGGATGGGAACAAGGGCCACGGCCCAGGGGAACTGTGAGGTTCCACACAGACGCACTACATTTGGACAAACTGTGCTCTCAGTCAGAGGCTCTAAGTTCTGGAACTCTCTCCCATCATCAATAAGAGAGACTCCAACACTGGACACTTTTAAATCATACTTGAAACAGTCGCTAAAGGAAAACCAGACTTGTGGACATTTTTAATGTTTAATGTTTTAATGTTTTAATGTTTTAATGTTGGTGTTATTGTCAGTTGTCATTGTTTTATTGTTTTTGCTGTGGTGTCACCTGCCTAGGGACTACAGATGGAAATTAGCATTCTTGCTATAATCTGGCATATTTACACTGCAATGTTGTAGATGTTCATTAATATGCACTGTCCCTATTAAATAAAGAATAAATAAAAAAATAAAATAAAATAGTATTATTATTATTATTATTTTAATTTTCTGTTTGGAGGTAAATGAACACCTTAGCATTTACATTTTGTTCATTTTATTTGTATTCATAATGTTGTAACATGTCCTCTGTACTGGACTTCGGGGGACATTTTAGTGTTAAATCCACGTGAAGTTAATGACCTAACAAAAAACTTTTTTTTTTTTTTTTGATGACCAACATCTCTGACAAGCTTCTACAGTCGCCTCCCTTTTAATTTCTTATTTTTAATTTTTTAAAATATATTATGCATTATTTTTTTTGTTTTATTTATTTGAGTATTTATTTACATATTTATTTATTTTTATGTATAATTTATTTGTTTTCATTTTTTTTTTAGATTTTTTTGTTTTTTGTTTAAATCATAGTGCAGCCACAAACTAGAGTCTCAAAACAATGAAAAGATAGACTGGTTAACTCTATGTCCATAAAGGACACAAATGAATGGGCCGGGTCTCAGCACGATATTACATGAAATTGACTCTTTTAAAGCGTTTAAAAAAAATAAACATACCTTGATTCACACATGTTTGAGTAACCCTTCTGCATCTCCAAAACTCAAAATGATCTGTTCCACCTTGTGATGTCATGTAGCAGTAGTTTTCAAGTTAACAGTCACCTTTTTACCTTTTGTCCAGTGGAGATTGGACATATTAGGCCTGGAATCATCCAAATGACTTAAGTGAACGTGTATGGAGTACTTCCTGTGCCACCACATGACATCACAAGGTGGAACAGAGAGAAAAGCTCAGCCTAAATTTGCAGGATTTGTGATTTAAATATGTATAAATGAAGCAAAACACAACTCCAGATATGTTTGTGATGAGGAAACAACATTATAACTCTAACTATAGCTCAGAAAACAGCGTAATACGGGCCCTTTAAGATACGTACATTAGTTATACCTAAAAAGGCCATTTGAATCAACTTAAAATTCAAATTAATACCTCAAACTCCAGTTAATCTAGTATAAAAGGAAGCAACCAGTAACACTTTATACCCTGTGAAACAGCTGAGTGCTCTTCATAGATGAGATAAAGCTCAGACTGGAGTTTTGGGCCATTGGACTAAAGGCAAATGTGCACACTCCATAAAACTCACTGCCCTAAACGTAGGTACTTGAGCTGTATAAAGATAACCAAGTGTATTGTGAGTGACTTCAAGTGAAATCTACATCTTATCTGCACGGTCTGTCACATGCACATGCAGTCAGGTTAAAGTGCTGCAAATACAGCTATCTGCGAGGAATTTACTTCACTTTAGAGCATTTTATGGCAAGGCGAAAAGGTCACGGACATGTTTTTCTAGCGTGTGACTAATAGAGCGGCGCAGAATAGGAAAAACGTGGCTCTGCAGCGTGTTTGTCTTTGTGTTGTGGTGGATGTGTGAATGTGATTATTTAGAATTACTCTGTCAAACTGAGCTCATGTTTGTTTATAGTGAATGGAGAAGGCTTTACGGTCTTCTCTAGTTTGCGACAACGGCGTTCGCGGAAGTTAAAGGTTCTATATTATGCACAGTTGACTCTTGTGACCTTTAAGTCATGTTATAATGTTGTTATCTCATGAAAAACATGCCTGAAGTTGTGTTTTGTTTCTTTCACACATGTTTGGGTAACGCTTTATTAGCCGGTCTGCATCTCCAAAGCTCAAAACGCTCTGCTCCACGTTGCTTTCAAGATCACAACTACCTTTTAACATTTGTTCGTGGCAATTCCAGGGCTGAAATCATCCAAATGATTCTAGTGAAAGTGTCTGGAGTGAAGCACTTCCTGTATTAACACATTACATCACAAGGTGGAACAGAGTGTACTTAGCGTAAATATGCAGGATTTGTGTGTCAAATGTGTGAATGAAACAGAACACAACTCCAGGTATGTTTTTGATGAGGAAACAACTAGGGATGCACGATATATCGGCATCAACATCGGTATCGGCCGATATTGCCCAAATTTTAACATATCGGTATCTGCCCGATGTGTAAAAGTGGGCCGATATTAACAACCGATATTTGTCAGTACAGTAATCCCTCGAATTAACGTTTTCTCACACACATTTCTCACATTTCTCTCTTGTTTAAACACTCAAACGTTCGTAGATTTTCAGCAAAATGTATTAATAGTGAAGCGTGGGGCGGAGGGAGGGCGGAGAAGTGTGCGCGCGGACACGTGATAGCGCAGCATGACCAGCGCGGGGCTGCGAGCACGAGACCCGTGCCCAAACCGTGCCTCCTCTAGACCAGGACTAAACCAGGATTAAACCACCGCGGGCTCTTGCATGCGTTCGTTCATGTGGAGGTTTGATGTGCTCGGACTGCGTGCGTCGCGTGCGTCACTGATAGCCTCAGCTGTGACTCAAAAACACACCTAAGAGCAAATCAGGCAGGAAAAGAACAGGTAGAGATCGTTTACAGAGGGATCCATATGCCGGCTGCATTTCCACAAACTCACTCGCCTCTGTTCAGATGTAAAGGCTGAGGGTACGCTATAAAAATAAAAAAAAATCAGGAGTCAAAACACGTTTTGAAAATAAAAGAAGACATTCAAAAATTGATTTTGCATGATTTTCAGTCTGTATAAAATGCTACCTCAGAATTAAAAATAAATAAATATCGGTATCGGCTAATATCGGTATCGGCCGATATCAGCAGCATTAACATCGGATATCGGTATCGGCCAAAATTTTCACATCGGTGCATCCCTAGAAACAACATAACAGATCAGTAAAATAGGGTAGAGGTAAGATCTTAAGCCCGAGCCCAACCCGGGTCGGGTCGGGCCGGGCTTCTCTCTCGCTGACTTTTAAAAAATAAATATATGTTTATAAAAATGTATACTAAAATGATGTGTGGATACTAAACTAAGGAATACTTGTTTTAAAATAAATAATTTGGATAAAACAGAGAAGGCGCTGTAATGTAATTGCTATTTAACTACTAAACGGGAGTCGCAGAGCCAGAGCTCTGCGCACGTGAACGCCGCCCTCTTAATAATCTTCCCCTCCGCAAGTCCGCATCTATTTTGACCTGGTATCCCCAATATGGAGGAGCAAGAAGTTAAGGATAAACTAAAGACAGGAGAACTGAAAAGACAAACACGCACCGGTAAGAGTGAGGTGTGGAAAAGCTTCAAATTGATTGTTGAAAATGCTACAGAAACTTGCGTTGGCTTCGCTGAATGTAGTCAATGTGAACAGAAGTCGCCTCATCACAACACGTACTGTACTAAACTCTTGCAATGACAATTCAAAGAACTCCTTCCTGTCTCTGTCTATTATCCACCCGTCATTGTTCTTCTTTGTCTCTCTGCTTCTCTCTCTTAAAGTGCCGCGCTAGATTCTTAAGGACGTACTGCTGCTGTGGTTTATGGCCCAATTTTCAACCCGTCAAAATGACGGACGGCCTTAAATTTTTTCCGTCAACTCTTAAAAAAATCCGTCAATGATGGAAAATTGTTGGTTAATGTACCCTCTGCAGAAACAAATATAAAAGATGTAAATGTTTATACAGTCTTGTTTAACTTAGATTTCGTTACAAAAGACAAGCTTTAATTTGTTATCATAAATCGCCCCTCCTCCTCCTGAGTCCTCACAAATAAAATATGAAATTTCGGGTTTGCTTCGGGCTCGGGCCTGCAAATCAAGTTAATTGGTCGGGCTCGGGCCGGGTCGGGCTTTAATACCTGCAGGCCGGGTCGGGTCGGGCTGGATTTTTTAGGCCCGATCTTACCTCTAAAATAGGGTAATACGGGCCCTTTAATCACCAATAATTAGTTACACACTTTGAAACGTGGTGGTCGATTTGAGCACAACAGATTGAAAAAGGCTGATCAAACCTGCAGCTTTTGTGTTTGGGATAAAAACGGAGAAAGTGCTCTTTAGAATGAAGAAACAAATTTATAACAAAAATAAATTCTTGCATAGTTTATTCGTACATATTGCAATCTCCTCTCAAATATGAATGTTCCTGGGGTTGTTTATACTGTGCACAATGAACAGAATCCTACTTTTTAAACATTTATCACAAACGCAATGTCTGTGAACACTGCACACACAGAGGAGGGAGGGACTACATTTTCTTTGCACTTTTGTATTTTTTGGAGCTTTTAGTTTGGTATTAGTCCCAAAATATCTGGTTTCTTTGTTCTTAACTGGACAATTTTGAGACTTTCATTCAAGATTTATTCTATTGTGCTTTTATAATTCACAGAAGGAAACTTTGATTTAACTTGAAACTTATCACTAAATTATGTAAAATAAGAAAATACATTTGTTTTTACAGTATATATTATTAAGAAATGATTAAAAACATGCTTTCGTATTTCCTAACTTTTAACTTGTTGCCTGTTGGTGGGATTTGCTTGTGTTTTTGGACATACTGTGGAACATTTCAGGCAGAACAATAATGTCTCCATGGAGACACACAGACAGAAGAAATGTTATGAGGTGCATTTTAACTGTGATATTTAAAAGGCCCATTTTGCACTATACTTTTACCACACAAACTGCACATTTATGTCTTCTCTAAAACAGAAAACACTTACAGCAAGTGCTCCACTGCATTTTTAAACTCCATGCACCTTCAATACAATCATTTGGATAATCTCAGCAATTTTGTCCTCTACTGAAGAAAAAACTAAAACAAAGAACTTGAAAAAATGCTCACTTCATGGCATCAAAGTGTAACAGAGCATTTTGAGTAATGATAAAGGATTACAGTGGTCCCTCGTTTATCGCGGGGGTTAGGTTCCAGAAATAACCCGTAATGAGTGAAATCCGCGAAGTAGGACAACTTTATATTTCACAATTATTCTACATGTTTTAAGACTGTAAACGCCTTAAAACACTGGAATTAAGGTTTTCTCACATTTCTCTCTCGTTAAAAACACTCAAACTTTCGTAGATTTTTAACAAAATGTATTAATAGCGAAGCGTGGGGGCTCCGGCGGGGCTCCCGGCGGAGCCGTGAGGCTCATCCAACGGCACTACCATGTCCCGGGACGCGACGCGCACCAACCCCTTGGAGAAGTGCGCGTGGTCAAATCTGTGACAGAGCAGCACGACCGGCGCAAGGCCAAGGCTGCGAGCACGAGATCGAACCGCGGCGGCCGGACTATGTGTCATGGTTCATGTTTTTTTTGGCTGTTATTTCACATTTTGTGTATTTTATTCCTTTGGTGTGTCCTCAGTGTTTTATTTTGACATTTCTGGTCAGCTTGTTTTAGTTTTACTTCCTGTCTGTTGATTGTTTTCCCCGCCCTGATGTGCTACACCTGTGTCTGTCTGCATTTATACCCCATGTTCTCCTCTGCCCTTTGTTGGTCCATCGTCAATGTCTCGTCACGTTTTGTCATTGGTAGTCATGTCTTGCCTCTTTGGATTTTTGAATTTTGGTCAGTTCTTGGTTTATTATTAAAGTATTTAAACAGTAGTCCTGCATTTTGGGTCATCCCTCCTGTTTCCTCGTGACACTATGCCTTCCCCTCAGGACCGCGTCCTCGCAGCCCGAGCCACAAACCGAACACGCACACACGAACGCAAGAGCCGCACGAAACCAGCAAAGAGCCGCACGGGGTGATTTAATCCTGGTTTAGACCTGGTCTAGTCCCGGTTTAGTCCAAGTCTAGACCTGGTCCAGTCCTGGTTTAGTCCAGGACCAGTCCAGGTTTAGACCTGGTTTAGACCTGGTCTAGACCTGGTTTAGTCCACGTTTAGTCCTGGTCTAGTCCTAGCCTAGTCCTGGTTTAGTCCAGGACCAGTCCAGGTTTAGACCTGGTTTAGACCTGGTCTAGACCTGGTTTAGTTCTGGTCTAGACCTGGTTTAGTCCACGTTTAGTCCTGGTCCCGGTCCCCCCTGCATCCCCCATCTATCAATCGGCAAAAGTCTACAGTCTCTTAGCCAATCAGGACGCAGAACATAATGTTACACTATAAAAAATATTAAAAATAAATCCGCGAAACAGCGAGGCCGCGAACAGTGAACCGTGATAGAGCGAGGGACCAGTGTACTCAAACACTCCAGGTCTGTTTTTGAAGAGGTAACAACATTAAAACATGGTTAAAAGCTCAACAGAGTACATTTTGCGTATTATCAGACCTTTAATAGAGAAAAAATGAAATGCACTTACAATAAAAATATTTATAAAAAGGTATATACATCAACTTTAGGTACTGGCCATTACGCTGAGAAACACGAACAGAATGAGCAGCTGTAGTGGCCCAAACAACATGGAAAACATAACGTAATGCATTTTTAATTAGCAGCCTGGTTATTCTTCATTCCCATTCGGTGCAGTGAGCAGAGGCAGTGTTTGCTGGCGAAGTGGAAATAAGCATGTTTTTATGTCGGAAATGAGTTCCGGCCGGATGTCTGCTGTGTTAATATGCCCATTGATTTTCATTTGGGGATCCCTCCTGACTGATCAATCTCCCCACTGGGAAGAGAGCATCGCTTAAGCATGTGTCTGAGAAGGCCGAGGAAGTACAGTTTTTAGATAAGATATGATAAACGTTATTGTCCCTGAGGAGAAATTTGTCTTGGGTTCACTGCCCGCAGCTTAAAAACACAGTTATTAACACATCACATCACACTATTTTGTACCAAATTGTGCAACAGTTTGTTCATATGAATTGATTTTTATATAGCAGTGACATGAGAATTTAACATTTTTGTTTAAAAAAGGGGTATTTTACTTCTATGGCGTATTCATTGCTAACACATTACATATTTAGACCACCATGTTACCTTTTATGGTTTGGAAATGTTATTTACATGTTTTATAAAAATTCCATTTTTGTTTATGATGCTCTGACGTCTCTGAAAGAACATCGCATCAGGTTGGTCAGGTTGCTGTGCACAGTTTTATATCATGTTTTTGTACATTTATGGAAAAGTGTCATGTGGGAGCATGTGGGCGGAGCATTGTACAGAATCTTACAGCTAATCACAAGAAGGGCTCCAGACTGCTAAATTGACTTTTAAATCATCTTTACGCATGTTTTTGATGAGGGAACAACGTTACAACATGGTAGAAACTAGGGCTGGGCGGTATACTGCTTCATGCTAAATACCGGTGTTTTTTTTTATGATATGTATTTTTCATATATCCCAATACCGGTGAGTGTGTGCGTACAAAACGTCCGAAACACAGAGCGGCGGAACATGGCGTCGCGGGACATTGTTTGAGAGGGGACTGTTTTGCAGTGGCGTGAGAGCGGTGGAAGCTCAGTGTGTGTTGAGCGGTGAACAACATGGACGGAGAAAATGTTACAGACACAGAGGAACTTATACCGAAAAGAGGAGCCGTGTCAGTTGTGTGGAAGTACTTCGGCTTTAAAAAATCTGATGTCGATCAAACAACCGTATTCTGTAAATGTTGTGGGGCTAAAGTTGTAGCCGCAGGAGGCAACACGAGCGATCTGCTTCACCACCTCCGTCACAAACATGTCCTGGAATATGAAGAATGCACGAAGATCTGCATCCTCTTCCACGTCTGGAGGGAATGTTCAAGTTAGCGCTGCAACACAAAACGTCACTCAGACGTCACTCAAAGACGCGTTTGCTAAGGGGACTGCCTACGACAAGGAAAGCAAACGGTGGAACGATATTACCAACGCTATTACTGTCCACTTAGCCAAAGACATGGTACCACTTAGTACATAAAAAAAAAATACCGTCAAATAATCAAATATAATTTTGGTCATACCGCCCAGCTCCAGTAGAAAGGTAAAAAATAGAAAATAAATTCAAATTGATTTTGCACCATACCCGCTCTTTAATAAACAGTTTGCTCATTATGGATTAAAGGAGAAGTAACGTTTTTTTACAATCTGAGCCTTATTTCGGTAATAAAACAAGTTGTTTTACTCACCCATAGCACTTTGGTGTCATATGGAGCACTTCCAGAGATGTTTTAGATTTGCCATCTCCATAACGCGGGTTCTCGGGGCATATAATATATGCCCCGAGCGGTCTCCAAATAACACAAACTTTAGCACTTTTCAAATCATATAAGCTCGATATCTTACTCTACACTTTCGTTTGAGTCAAAAATGGCCTGTAAACCGAGATTTATCCATAATTTACAGCTTTGCGTTTCATGTTTGGGTCCCGGGAGCTGAGAGTGAAATAAGCTGTGACTCCACACATGCGCACTGGCCTCCTCATCTACTCGAAACTATGGATAAATCTCGGATTACAGGCCACTTTTGACTCAAACGAAAGTGTAGACTAAGACATCGAGCTTCTATAATTTGAAAAGTGCTAAACATTTGCCCCGACAACTCACATTACGGAGATCGCTAAACTAAAACATCTCCGGAAGTGCTCCATATGACACCAAAGTGCTATGGGTGAGTAAAACAACTTGTTTTATTACCAAAATAAGGCTCAGATTGTAAAAAACGTTAATTCTCCTTTAAGTCTTCATGCTTTTCCTGGTCTTATTTGTTATGGGATTCACGTCTTACCCACCCTCCCTATTGACCCCTCTCCCCCAGTCACCCAAACACTACCACAGCAGCGCTCCCACCTCTGAGGCTGACACCAGAGGGGTTTGGGGAGGGTCACGGGGGGACGAGGAGGGGGAGGGGGCGGAGGGGTGCTTTGGCTGGTCCGGTAATCCCTCAATGAATTTGGGTCATCGAGCTTCGTCACCGGCCGAGGAGAGGCCAGACAGAGAGGTCGCGACCCCCCTGTTCAGAACGCACACACATACGACAGCATTCACACAGAGAGCACAGACAAAGACCACAACACAACCGGGCAGGCAGTCGGCAAAGACCACAACACAATTGGGCAGTCAGCAAAGAGAGGGGAAGAGGCAGAAGATACTTTGAGTTAAAAGGGCAAAATAACACTTAAAGAGTCCATATTATTACACTGTTTTCAGTGTAATAATGTTTCAACATATCTGGAGTCAGGGACGTGCAGAGGGGGGTTGCTCAGGTTGCCCGGGCAACTGCCCCTGTGCTCTTCTGGACTGACGCTGCCCTTCCGAGTTGAAAAAGAATAAATATAAAATAATAATAATAATAATAATAATAATAATAATAATAATAATAATAATAATAATAATAATAATAATAATAATAATAATAATAATAATAAACTGTTCAAAAATCGCCACTCAAAACATTTTTCCTAAAATAAAAAGCAGCCTCATTCACTTCCATTCGGACACTGAGAGTGAAAGTAAAAGGGGAAGTAGGATGTCCGCGAGCCGGACCGGTTCATGAGCGGTGGTAACCGGAGCTCCGTGAGCCCGCCTCTGCCTCCCCCGGCGGCGGCGGCCACGTCCGGAGACCCCTCGTCCCCGCTCCATCAGACTACGACCTCAGATCAGACGAGCCTACCCGCTGAATTTAAGCATATTACTAAGCAGAGGAAGAGAAACTAACCAGGATTCCCTCAGAAGCGGCGAGCAAAGAGGGAAGAGCCCAGCGCCGAATCCCCGTCCGAGGGGCGGGCGCGTACAGAAGTCCGCTTGCC